>BOSO01006240.1:560-139520 GCA_018403395.1 Gorsachius goisagi
GTGTGTGTGTGTGTGTTCGTGTTCGTGTTCGTGTTCGTGTTCGTTCCTGTTTGCTGCCATTGCGCCTCCTGGCCGCCAGGTGGCGCGCGCGCCCAAGAGTTCGGCCGCACGTGGCCCTGTTGCTGCGCGCCCCCTCGCGCATGCGCACATGTGACGCCAGAACGCCCGCCCCCTCCCCTTGCTCCTCCCCCGCCGCCGCCCAATCAATTCGAACCTCCCGGCGTGCTCGCTTCCGGTTTCCTCCGACGTGGCCCAATCGGGGCGCGCCGGCTGCCGGGATTGGCGCGCCGGGTCCCGGCGTTGGCGACCGCGCCAATGAGCTCGCGCCGCGTCCGGGCCGGGGGTTGCGCGAGACGCCGGGGCCGCGGCCGCCGCAGCCTCTGCCGGCGGGACGGGACCGGGCGGGACCGGACGGCGCGGGGGATGGCGCGGGGGCTCCGCTCGGCGCTGGCCTGGCTGCTCTTGCTCTGCTGCCTGCCCGGTACCGGTACGTGCGAGTGGCGGCGGGGCCGCGGGCCTCTCCCGCCCGGGCCGGGGTGTTCTCCGGGCGAGGCCTGCCGCGGGCGGGCTGGCGGCGGCTCCCGGGGAAGGCCCGCTGCGGGGAGCGGCCGCGGTGCTCCCCCGAACGGCTGAGTTCCCCGTCCCAGGCTGCTTGGTGTGGGGAAAAAAGTTTTTTGTGCCGCCGCCTGGGTTCTTACCGGAGCTTCTTCCGTTTCCCCCCGCGCCGCAGAGCCTGTGGCGGTGATGTCGGTGGACATGGGCAGCGAGTCGATGAAGATCGCCATCGTGAAACCCGGGGTGCCCATGGAGATCGTCCTGAACAAGTAAGCAGCTCTCCCGAGCCCGTGCCAGCGCCAGGCCCGCGGCGTGAGGGGCCCTGGCTGCTCTGCTGGGGCCTGGCACAGCCTGGCGAGCGCCTTAGGGAGGCGGCGGTCCCGGGAACGGGGGTGTGAGGGGGACGTGCTCGTCTTCTCATCTAGGGGGCTGTGATCGCCCTCCCGCCCCAGCTGGGCCCCTCGGAGCGTCGGTTTGTGCCGGTTGTAACCTCCACCTTAGGGGTGGTTGGTTGTGTTTTGGGGGCCTTTTAAATGAGCGGCCGAAAGCCTTGCGCTCAGCTGCTGTTGCTGAACGAGCAACCTGCGGTCAGGAGCAGCCTCGTTTTCTGGGAGCGCGGGCTGAGAGCTGGCTCCCTGAAACTTGGCAGTTGTCAACAGAACGAGGGCAGCGTCTCGACTTCCTCGCTGCCAGACAGAAGCAAAACTCAAGCGGGTCTTGTCCAAGTACGAAGCAGCTCGCTGCAGAAAGCTTCTTGCAAGGCTTTCCGCTTTGCGGCAAGTCGCGTCGTTGGAGCTGTCCGTTGAGAGAGTTGATGGTGTGCTGGGAGGCCTTTGGAGTGGGCAGCTTGCACTGAGCTTGGAGGACAGCTCTGAGCCATTTCGTCATTGCCAAGGTGGAATGCTCGCCTTGGTGTGCTCATTCACAAAGTGGAGCAGAAATGAGTCACATCTTGTTTGTCAGCGTCAGCTGTGAGTTTGAAAGATGTCTGTCTGTCTTCGGTAAAACACACTATTTGCCTGTGTTGTGAGAAACATCAGGAGGTACGAAAGCTCTGAAGGGAGGTCCTGCTATTGCAGCCCTTTGGATGAGCAGAGGCTGGTATCCGAGCACCTTCCCGTAGCCTTTCTGAAAGGGAAACAGTGCCCTTCCTCACTAAGGGTTCTGCATTGAACGTTCACCTTTTTCAACGTGTTTATTCCTCTCTTTCTGCGCATCTACACAGGGAGTCACGGAGGAAAACGCCTGTGGCCGTTTCTTTGAAGGAGAACGAGCGTCTCTTTGGTGATAGCGCACTCGGAATGGTAAGAGTTCTCGTCGCTCGCTGTGCCCGCTGCGGTTCCTGTGTGCCCGGTCTGTGTCCCTGCTGCTGGGTCCTTCGTGATAAACGTCTGAGCCAGGAAGTTTTATTTCTTGTCCTGTACTTCTCATCTCTTTGGTGTGTTATGGGCTTTCTGTACTGGCTCTTTGTGTACCGGTCTCGTGCTCCTAATTCCCATCAAGAGAGCTGTTCACCACACAGCTCAGGGGAGGTTTGTTTGACATCAGCAAAGCTGAAGAAATGCAGCTGGGCGATGTGCTTTTTTTCTTTCTGCAGTCCATAAGGACCCCCAAGGTGGCGTTCAGATACTTCCAGGATCTGCTGGGCAAGCGTATTGATAACCCCCACGTGGCATTGTACCGGTCCCGATTCCCAGAGCATGAACTGGTGAAGGATGAGAAAAGGCAGACCGTTATCCTCAAGCTGTCCCAGTAAGTGGCTGCTTCTGGGTTCCTTGAGGATGGGACTTTGGCCACCAGGCTTCTACAGCTGACTCTGTGGCTGTAACTTTCTCTCCTGTCTGTTTCCTGTAGGACGATACAGTACTCTCCAGAGGAGATGCTGGGGATGGTCCTGAACTATTCACGTGGTCTGGCTGAAGAATTTGCAGGTTAGAAGGGTTTTAGCCATTTCTTACAGTATCTGTGCACGTGCTTGTGTGTATTAGAGGTTTTGAGTAGAGACCAAAGGTGTTTGAAAATCCACGGATTTTTAGAAACAGGATGTTAGGACTCTTCAGCTGTCGGCTGCGAGCAAGACTTAGCAGCTATCGAGTCATCGTTTGTTTCTAATATGATGCGAGTTTGGGGTCTTAATCCGATTCTTGGGGGCAGGCACCCCAGATCCCGCCCAGCCTTGCAGTGAAGAAGCCTTACTGGCAATCTCTGGAGGAGGAGTGAAGCGGTTTCTCGCTCGTGTGTGTGAGACTTGGGCGGAGGTACGTTGGCAGGTAGCTGCAGGGGAAGATGGAAGTGGCTCTGTTGAAGTCGGTGTTGTAGCTGTCCCGGATGGAGACTTGTTGCTGGAGGTGAACTACAATTAAAGGGCACGACCTGCCCTCTGTTGTGAAACTTGCTGAGGGATAAGAGACTCTCATGTGTTTTCTGTGCTGTGTTGTTAGTGAAATACCGCAGTAATGAAAACTGGGTGAGTTTCGTTGATGTTTGACTTGTATGCTCACTAGGAGGCTGTGTGCTGTTTGGTTAGCAATACTAAAGCCAGTCCAGGGACTTTTTTGCTCTGGAGAGTGAGCATAATCCAGTACTGCAGTAAGTCTCGTGAAGATAACATTTGTCGAAACCTAAGGCGCCCTAGAGCATTTGGGAGTACCCCAGCGGATGAAAGAGAAGCCAGTAGGCACATGGCTTTGTGAAAACCTACAAAGTCTGCTTGGTTTCAGCAGGACGTAGGCAGATCCATTCCGAACGATCCGGGCTGCTGATGCCACTTCAGGATTGCGTTCCATATGAGTCTTTACCTTGGATTCTCTGGCTTTGCTGCCATCACCCTGTTATAACAAGTTTTTGCACATGGCTGCCCTGATGGAAAAACATGTTCCCTGCAACTCTTTCAGAGCAGCCCATCAAGGACGCAGTGATCACAGTTCCTGCCTACTTCAACCAGGCAGAGAGGAGAGCAGTTCTGCATGCTGCTCGCATGGCCGACTTGAAGGTGCTGCAGCTGATCAACGACAACACTGCTGTCGCCTTGAACTACGGCGTTTTCAGGAGGAAAGACATCAATGCCACTGCGCAGGTAGGTGCCGGTGGGAGATGCAGAGAGTCCCGTGCAGGGGCCTGCGTGGGGGGAGAAAGTGCTGCAGGTAAAATGAGAAGGTGTAACTGTGAGGAAGTGGCCTCTGCTAGTCAACCAGTCTCCTCTATTTTCCTGGGGTCTTCAACAAGAGGAAGAGATGAAGCCACCCTGTGTGAATACGTGATGAAGCGTGAAAGCTGCTGGAGCGAGGGCAGGTGGCTGGGAGTTCCCGTTTCGGAAATGTGTGCTTGTTCCTTGCCCGTCAGCCAGGCTGGGGGGAGGGAAATCACTCAGCGGTTTTCTAAGATGTTGGAAGACCGACTCTGAAATACTTTATTTTCCTGAGGTTGAAGAAACTTCTAAAGAGCAAAGCGTTGTTTTCTGATCTACAAAATGGGTGAAAAAAGTTTCCTTGTCCGCTTGTGTCAGGCGTGACCCCAAACACCTCCTGTGCCCGCTCAAAGTACGAGTCCTGTCATTCTGGTGTAAAGCCCGGCTAGGGAGCGGGTAGTTTTGGCCTGTATCGAGCTCAGACAGCAGTGGGTTCTTTCCTTAGTCGTGGGGGATTATCCAGGTGTTTCTGCTTCACCGTCCCAGCTTCTCTTTTCAGAATATCATGTTTTACGACATGGGAGCAGGAAGCACCGTGTGTACTATTGTTACCTATCAGACAGTGAAAACTAAGGACTCGGGAACCCAACCTCAGTTGCAGATCCAGGGCATTGGGTAAGAATTCAACACGAGTTGCACAAAACCCACAGGTCTCAGGAAAGAAACCATTGCTTTCGGTCTCTTGTAAATGTGGAATTTTGCAGTGAGGCTTCAGCACAGTAATTTGGATGGCAGAGCGGGAAACATCTGGAGCGAGAAGGCTCCCGTTGGTAATAATTCTGGTGTCGCTGTCTTGTGCAGAAGGTAACTGCGAACGTCCAGGAGCCCAGGAGACAAACCAGTGTACTTGATTTGCTTCAAGCTTGCTTTTTTTGTAGTCTCAAGCCATTTTAGTGTACTTCTATTTCCTATAATCATACAGACGTAGAGCGTGTCAGTTGGAAAAAGCAGAATATCCTCCTAGGGAGGAACGAAAATGCAGTGTATTTGCCAAATAAGAAGGGGAGTGCTGTGAATCGCCAGCCCAGCAACTTTAACTCCAAAATGTTTATGCTGCGCTTTCCTAGAAGCTACCTGGGACAGTTATCCTTCGGCTTCTCAGCTGTGTGACAGGCTTGGCACGGAGGCCTTTACCATAAATATAATGAGGCTTCCTGCTCAAAGGCTGTTGTGGTGAACTTTTCTTTCCTTTGTTTCGTTATAATGTGTTATTTTTGGAACAACCGCTGTTCTCTCGCAGTCAATCACAGCTGATAGTACTGTGGCTGCTTTTGACCGCTTGCTGCTCTGCATATTTGTGAAATAATGCGCGAAGTTTGTGTCTGCTTCAGCTGGGTGTAAGCTGTCGCATCTCCATTCGTCCTGCTGCTCAGGTTTGACCGTACTCTCGGAGGATTGGAGATGGAGCTGCGTCTCCGGGACTATTTGGCGAAACTCTTTAATGATCAGCACCCTTCAAAAGACGTCCGAAAGAATCCCAGGGCCATGGCCAAGCTGCTGAAGGAGGCCAACCGCCTGAAAACCGTCCTGAGCGCGAACGCTGACCACATGGCGCAGGTCTGACCTTCCGTCGCAGGCTTTCCAGCTTTTTTAGGGCCGAGGGCGGGGTGGGTTAAGGACCAGTGCGTAGGGACGCTGTCCCTGTGCGGTGTCGGTGTGCTGAAGAGCATGGCTCCTGGTGCTCCAGGAGTGGTGGCAGCACTGGTGGTTCCTCTCAGCTTGTGTCCACTTAGTACCACTGGTGACCAAATGAGCGGGGTGGATGAGAGTTAGCCCTGTGCACTTTGGCAAGTAAACTTTCACTGGGGGAAGCTGTCTGTTGCGTCCCATGTTCTGTCCTCTCCTCACCTTGGCAGTGGCAGGATTTGGATGACTGTGGGTGGGTCCTAGGCGTCCTTAAGAAAGCTGGAACTTTTTGCAGGCTGGGCAAGTCAGACAAAGATTTGGCTTGGAGAATGTTCCACAAATAACTTTGTTCTCGCTGTTTTTTTTTTTTCTGGACAGATTGAGGGGTTACTAGATGACATCGACTTCAAAGCCAAGGTCTCAAGGCAAGAATTTGAGGATTTGTGCTCTGACTTGTTCCAGCGAGTTCCAGGACCTGTGCAGCAGGCTCTGAGCAGCGCGGGGATGAGCTTGGTAGGTTTAGAAATGCATTAAGAAGGCTGAAGCTTCTCTGTGGGGAGCTGCTGTCGTGTCACGATCAAAGTATCGGTGATCGTGTTGTCAGCACGGCTGAGAGGTAGGGATGCCTGCTAGAGAAATGGAGCGGTGCTGCCGCTGCAGCGAGGTCACTTGCTGTGGTGTCAAGCAGGAGTCTGTCATGGCTTCCTGCACCAGGAACAAAGGACTCGGAGGATTTGTTTCTTTCCATTAAAAACCTGTTACTCTTTGAGCTGGAGGTTTGAAACACTGATATTTATTTTTTTTTTTGTCTTGGATGCTGGTTCTGGTCTGTATTCTGCAGTTTTACCTTAAAGTGCCTGCAAACAGAATTACTGCTGTTCAGGCTTGCTCCTTTGAGCGCTCCCTTTAGAAGCCCTGTTGCGGACTGCAGTTCGATCAAACGCGATGACTTACCGCATTGCTGAATGCTCCCTTTCCAGGGTGCCAGGACGCTCTTGGGCATCTTCTGGCTCTGGTATTCAGTGCAAGACACTGAGTCACCTCTCGGAGGCCGGGTCTCTCTCTGTTCTGGTCCAGCTTGCTGTCCCAGTCACTGGCTCCTCTGGCATTAAGCTATAGTCCGTCTAATTTCGAATCGAGTCCCACGTTCCGGGTGACCTGAAGCGGCAGGCACGTTGTCCCTGTTTGACAGACCTGACTCCGGGTTCCTCATGTCAGCATGGCTTGTGTCGGTCTGTCTGAGATCTGTTGGGCACTGAGGCACCCTGGGACGGCAGGACGTAGCATGGGCGTTCTCAGAGCACCACATCCGTGCGTGGAGGGGGGGGGAAGGAGCGTAAGGAAGCCCTGAACTTAGCTTTCCAAAATTGCTTTCTCAAGACAAGGTGACTGTTTCCAATCCCTAGGATGGAATTGACCAGGTGATTCTAGTTGGCGGTGCCACGCGGGTCCCCAAAGTGCAGGAGGTTTTGCTGAAAGCGGTGGGCAAGTGAGTATGTGAGGCCCCCTTCTAGTCTGTCTCCTATTGACAAGATGCCGTCCGTGGCAGTGGCTGCAGAGCTGACGTCTGTTGCTTTTCACTTCATAGAGAAGAGCTGGGCAAGAACATCAACGCCGACGAGGCTGCCGCTATGGGTGCAGTCTACCAGGCAGCTGCTCTGAGCAAAGCCTTTAAGGTGAAGCCTTTCGTTGTTCGGGATGCTGCCGTGTTTCCTATCCAGGTAAGCCTTGGCTTGCTTTCTCTCCTGCAAGGTGGGGGTAAATGGGGCTGTGCTGGGAGAAAGTTCCTGGGTGAGCTGTTGGATTCCTTTGAGTAAGGAAGTTACGGAGGTGTCTCTGCCAATCTAGTAAAGAAAGAAGGAAGTCGGCCCTCCTGTAGAAGCGCTGTATCCAAGAAGCCGGGCATATAGAAACATCTGTTGACAAATTCTTGCTGATCCTCCAGCTTTTACATGAAGTAGAGCAGCCAAAGGCCGCGGAAACCTCAGATGTAAGATGCCGTAGGGGAAGTTTCCGGCTGCTGAGTCGTATTTCCTGTTTGTCGTGCAGGTAGAGTTCACTCGTGAAGTGGAGGAGGATGATAAATCCAAGAGTTTAAAGCATAACAAGAGGATTTTGTTCCAGCGCATGGCGCCCTATCCGCAGCGCAAAGTTATCACTTTCAACCGCTACACAGACGACTTTGAGTTCTACGTCAACTACGGAGATCTCTCTTTCCTGAACCAGGACGACATGCGGTGAGTGGGGGCGAGCATCTGAACAGACGGCTCCGCAGTAGTGCAGTCTGCCAGGCTGGAGAACTTTATTGGCAGGCAGGCCCACGAACCTGAGTGGCCACCAGCACCCATTTGTGGATCTGTCCGCAGTCGTACAGCGCTTTAGCGAACTGAACCGTGCCGGTTCCTCGCTTTGTGCAGTTGCCCGTCGCTGCAGACCTGACTTTCAGAAGTCGTTAGCTGTTCTGCAGCGTTGTTATCTTAAGGTTTCTCTCTGCTTTTGTCTCTGCGCCGTCAGGATTTTTGGTTCTCTCAATCTCACTACCGTGAGGCTAAAGGGAGTTGGGGACAGTTTCAAGAAGCACTCGGATTATGAATCCAAAGGCATCAAAGCTCACTTCAACATGGATGAGAGTGGAGTACTAAGTCTTGACCGGGTAAGCACCGCCCTGTTGTGGTGTCTGTCAGCCTATGCATGTTCCGGTTCTGTCCCTCTCTGCGGTATTGATGGTCCCTGCTTCAAACTAATCCTGTGCTCCCCTCTCCAAGGTGGAATCTGTGTTTGAGACCTTGGTGGAAGACAAGCCGGAGGAGGAGTCAACGCTGACAAGTAAATGCTGAACTTTGATTTTTCATACTGACTGTTGTGTTGTACCTGCAGTAGATCATAGCTTTGAGCAGAGCAAGCGCTGTGGGTTTGGGACGTGGAAATTGGATGCTTAGCCGTAGCCCCCGATTTGGGGCTGATACAGCCCCAAAATATGCTAAAGCCCTTTGGAAGTGGCTTCTGGGTGCTGCCAGCAGCTCTGAAATGTCATATGCTCCGAAGGTGAGGGTGGTGAGCATTGCAACTTGAAAAATAGGAGTTGTTTCCTCTTTGTTCAGCCGCAGCTGCTAATTTCGGGAGGTCTGTCCTGAAGGGAAGTCCTGCATCCACAGCCCCGCAGCGTTCTCCCTTCTCGGCGCCTGGGTTGTGATGCCCTGATCTGTGCTTTGCATTGCTCAGCTTTTAGAGCACAGACTTCCCTGTAGAGAGGAGTTGGAGATCTGCGTGTTTGGAGGTGAAGGGAGGTGCAGGGATGGCTGGTGCAGCCACAGGCTGGAACTTGAAGCTTTTTAGTCAAAGTTACAAATTTCAGGTCACATTCCAGCAAAGGTAGAGGCCCCGCTTGTCTGCGCATGCAAAAACACAAAGCGAGGTTGGGGAAGGATGGGTTTCTGGAGCGTAGGTAGCTAACCTACGCTGCCAAGGGGGCTCCTTGGTGGTCATTGTAGTTGCTTGAGGGGAAGAACCGAGAGCTGAAGATGCTTTTCTTCCTCCTTCGGATGTACAATAGTCTGCATTTTTTGTCTCCCATCGACAGAACTTGGCAACACCATCTCAAGCCTGTTTGGGGGTGGTGGCCCTACACCAGCGACTGGAGAGAACCTGACAGACTCTGTTCAGGTGAGCCCCGGGGCGATCGCTGGCGGGAGGGAGCACCCGGGTCTCGTTATGGCTGCTAAAAAGGCCGCGATTCACGTGAGCAGGGTTAAAGGTGTCTGGCAGCGCGTCAGGATTTACAATACTTTCAGGAAGTGCTATATTCTTCTTGAGTTTCATGTGGGCTGTGTTTAAAGAAACTCATGACCTCTTGCTGGCAAGTCCAGCAGTGGCAGACCAACATTACAGGGTTTGCTTCTGGGGAAATCTCTCTTTTCTGAATTGTCCTGGTACTCCGGGCATAGGCTTCTGCCTGCGCAGGTGTCGGCAGGCTCCGTGCCTTCTCCCGGGCCGGGCCGGCACAGCTGCCGTTACGCTGGCCGTAGTGGGGAGGTTTCCTTCCAGTGAGACGAAAGCTCCTTGTCGCAGAGTTGCGCCCTGCAGTGAAGTGGCTCTTAATTAATATTCTAGCTCAGCACAGTCCCTTGCGAACGGCTGCAGTCACTGTGAGCGCTGGTTTTCATCTGTACGTTTTTGGCAGAGAATTGCGTGTCCTGTGAAACGTTTGCATGGAACTTCTACGTTAAAACCACTGTTTTGGTTTCCCCTTTACTTGCCCATGATGAGCAGGAAGAAGAGGAGAGCCTAGCAGAAACAGGTAGAGAGGAGCAGGGGGAGAAACAAGACCAGAAAAGCAGTGCGGAAGATGCCGGTGAAGAGCAGGGAGAAGAGAAACGGCAGTCGCCAGGTCAGACAGAAACCACCCCTCCGAAAGCAGAGTCGCAGAAAAAGGAAGAAGGCGAGAAGTCGGAGTCTCAGGTGAGCATCAGGTTGAAGGAATGGGACTGTGATTTCAGTGTCTGAGAACCGGAATTTCCTCAGCGGAATTCCTCTTTCCCTGTTAGAGCCCTGCCTTGGGAAAAGCTGCAAAAACGGCAAAGCTGTTCCCTTGCCTGAGAAGGAACTTGGTCTGTTGCAGGATCCCCAAGAAAATAGGGAAACTGCAAAAGAGGAGGAACCGTCCAGAAGTTCCAGTGACAGCACGGTTACCAAAGCAGAGGAAGAGAAGAAGATCAAAGCGCCCAAGAAGCAGAAGCTTGTCCATGAGATCACCATGGAACTGGATGTCAACGATGTGCCTGACCTGCTGGAGGATGAACTGAAGAGCTCGGTGAAAAAGTATGTCTGAAATGGCTCTGCTAGGCTAAAGCTCTAGATGGGGGAAGTGAATAAAACTAAAAGTGCTTTGGAACGGTGATGGCTCACGTAACACTGCTGTCCTCAGAAGCTGTTGCGTATGATGCGGTGCTCATCTAAAGGCACTCACTACCTTTCATTTCTGTTCTCTTCGCGTGTTAGGCTCCAAGACTTGACGGTCAGAGATCTAGAGAAACAGGAGAGAGAAAAATCGGCCAACAGCTTGGAGTCCTTCATCTTTGAGACCCAGGTAAGAGAAGGATATAAAGAAATGAGAATTGCTGGAGAGCAGGTAGAAGTGTCTTGTGCAGCTGGGCTGGGCTGAATGCAGGGGAGTTGTTTGAGCTGGCCAAGCTGATTCCAAGAGCCCAGCTTTCATCTTTCAGTCACTTTTTCTGCTACCATGTGGACTTGGGAGGTTTCCTCAATAGAAAACGAACGCTCCCTTCAGCGTCTGTAACGTGTTCAGCTTTGGGTTTCCGCTATCCCTTATGTGCGCTTACCTGCGAGTTTTGGAACAATTGCACTCGGGCTGTAAAGCAGCTGCAGCTTCTCAAGCATTCTTGTGCAGAAGAGGCAACTACCGTTAAGCGTGTGGGAAATCACGGCTGTTGTAGCTTTACTATCGCGTACCTGGTACGCGCGTGAGTCGATGTACCCGATGCATTGCCATCGTGCTCCTGGTAACGCCAGGAGCCAGGGGCTCAGATCTGGGAGGGCTGCAGGAGAATCCCCTGGCCGGTGACGGCGGCACCGCAGGAGTTCCCAGTCCAGCCCAGCTGCAAGTGGGTGACCTGGTTGTTTTATGCTTCCACGCTCAGCAAGATTTGATGGGAGTGCTTGCTTTGTTCTTTTCAGGACAAGCTTTACCAAGAGGAGTATCAGTTTGTCTCAACAGAGGAGCAGAGAGAAGAAATTTCCAGAAAGCTTAGCGAGGCGTCCAGTTGGATGGAGGAGGAGGGCTATGCGGCTACAACTAAGGTATTGCTGTGTGTTGTCGGGACACCAGTCTGCTATCGCTGACGTGGAAATGACCAGGCAGGCTGACAGAGCATTGATGCGTCTTGATCCTTTGTAATCTGGCTCTTCAAAGTTTCTCGCTTCCTCGGTGTGTTATGCACAGAACAAAGTATGAAGTTCTTCCAGCCATGGTGCGTCTTCAACAGCTTTGGCAGTAACCTGTTGATGCTGCACAAGGCTTAGATACGTGGCTCTTTTTACTGTACGGAAATGGTATTTTTGATAGAGATAACGACAAAAACTGCGGTTCTGACTTCTGAGGTTTACAATGTTAGACGGGGCAAACTAATTGTCTCCTTCCCCTCTCCCCCATTTGCAGGAGCTGAAGGACAAGCTTTCAGAGCTGAAAAAGCTTTGTCGAAACCTCTTCTTCCGTGTCGAGGAAAGGAGAAAGTGGCCAGAACGCCTGGCTGCCCTGGAAAGTCTGCTCAACCACTCAACCATCTTTCTCAAGTAAGAGCGAGCTGTTGGGAAGGAGAGTCGTGCCGCTGGTGTAATGTAAGAGATGCCAACAGAAAGTCACCAGAACGGTTGCAGTCTGGAAGTCACTAGCGCTGCTTGAGAAAAGATGAGCGGACCCCTCCTTGCTAGTGCTCAGTTCTGCAGGAACCCATTAACAGAAGCGTGCAAGCTCTGTTGGAACTGGGGGGGGGGGGACTGGAAGCGTCTGACGCTGTGCGCACCATTTGCAAGCAGATTTTTCCCTCTTGATCCTATGGCCTCAGCGTTTTCTATCTTCCCTCCTTTTCTGATCTCGTGATAGCTGTGTTTGCTGTCTCTGCATCCCATTCTTAGCACCCAGAGACTGATTTAGGACTCTGTTCCCTGCAGATGCAAGAGGCTGTACGAATGTAAAATGTACTAATGGGTTGGTATGTGCAGGGGATTGTGATGATGATGATTACGGGAGGTGTAAACACTGACTTGCCAAGGTACAGTCTATTTGGTCTGGCAGAAACAAACCTCCTTCTTGCCTTTTAAGGGGCGCCCGAATGATTCCAGAGTCTGACCAGATATTCACAGAAGTGGAACTGAGTACGCTGGAAAAAGCCATCAATGAAACAACGGTAATAAGGGACCGAATGATTCTGGGGGAGGGTGGGGGTGGCAGTTTGGGTCGTGTTTCCTCTCCGAAGTAACAGGTCGTGTACTTTCGCTCTGGGCCATGGAATAGCGCGTGCATGTCTTGTTTCCACACCGCCAGCAAACCTCTTCTGTGTTTCGGTGTTTTCTAATGCCCGGCTTGACCCCAGCCTGCCTGGGGGGGGGATAACAGTTCCTGTGGTGCGCATGGACAGTTGTCTTGGGGAGCGGAGGTGTAGCCCAGGAATCTGGCTGCAGGTTTTAAAAGCAGGCGCCAGGTTTTCAGGGTTCTGTTTCTTAGTTTTGTCCTATGTCTGGGTAAATAAGAAACTGCTGGAAACATGGGATAACATTGCTCCCTGCTAAGTTAGAAGTGGTGACTTTGAGATACAGTGATGTACAGTGGTTCCAGGAACCAAAAAGCATCCGAAAAGCACCTCTTCCCTCCTGTCCCACAGATCTGGAAGAACGAGACCCTGGCTGAACAGAACAAGCTCCCTCCTACTGAGAAACCCATCCTGCTAGCCAAAGATATTGAGCTCAAGATAGCAGCCCTGGACAGGGAAGTGCAGTATCTTCTGAATAAGGCCAAGTTTGCAAAACCCAAACCCAAAAAGGAGAAGAACACCACAAAAACCGATTCAGGCAAGAATGCCACAACAGCCTCTGAGACCGAGAACACTATCCCTCCCACGGAGGGGAAACAAGAAGGTAAGGAGCAGGTGGGGAGCACGTATAGAACTTCCAGTATATAATTACTAGATGTGTAACACACTCTTACCTCTCTGCCTTGAGTGAAAGGGAGCTAACTAAGCAAAGACAATAGTTACCTGTAGGATCAAATGATCCTCCACTTAGTTTTCAAAGGCAGCTGGGAAAATCTAGGTGGGAAAATGGCAGTGGCCTTTCCCCCCACAGTTTGTTTGGGTTTTTTCTGTGAAGGAACACCAAGTGTTTCGAAAATTCCTAGGATGGTTAGTCAGTGGCTGGCTGGTTGGCTGCCTGCCTGCCTTAAAAGAAAGATAAGCCATTGATTCTGTTCTGGGTGTCCAGAGCAAGTATTCAAGGTCGTGCACTGTATCAAGGAATAGAATGAGCTGTGGATGAGAGGGGTTTCTGGCTCAGATGGACCCCAGGGATCGTGGGGGAATCTTGGGACACTAAGACTTGCAGCTTTCTGAATGTGTTAAGATCCTCGGGTTCTGAGTGCCCTGGTCCTTTTAAGTCTAGACTGCTGTTTGTCAGCAGAGTTCCCTGCTGGTTCCTCTGGCCCGGGTAAGAGATCCCGCTCACAGTGACAGCTCCAAAGGTGACTTGCCTGTGCAGCCAGTGAACCTCCAGGGCTCCTAGGGACATAAAGCCGGAGGCAGCAAGAAATAAGGAGCAGTTCTGCGATGCTCCTCTGGGTGCTCCGGAGATGCACTGTGAGGGTGAATTAATACAGTCCTGCTGAGGCACCACAGCTGGCTTTTTGTGAACCTCGACACTAGTCACCTCATCTCTACGTGCCTAACCTCCTCTATATTCTCTCTTAACTTTGTGCTGTTTCTCTCTGCTCTAAACATAGACAAACCTGAGGATATCAGTCCAGCCAAGGAACCTCCTACAGCTGAGAAAGTAGCAACAGATGATGAGCCCGGATCAGACCCTGGTGAGTAAATGTTTGACTAACGGTCTGGAACTTGGTAGCTACAAGTGCAAGCTGCCCGTGTGCTTCCTTCCATCTTTTGTGGCTGTAGGAGGTAGGAAGACGGTAGAAGCCCCAGTTGCAAAGCAATTGTTCATTCTGCAGAAAGACAGGCGTCAACTTTGGTTCCTGGCTGTTCCTACGCTTTCCTTGCTCAGCGGGAGGTTGTGATGCACCGCTGCCGCCCGCCTCGGCAGCTGCTTTGTGCCTCGGTGTATTGGGGCTGTGTGGCAAGGTTTACAGCCAGCCCCGTAGCTGTAAGCCTGTCTCTGTTCAAGAGCTGATGTGCAAGCGTGTGTTTATTCTGCCGGTCCTGTTGTGAGGACAGCAGTGTTCAAGAGGGGCAGGGCAGTAATGTCTGCAGCTCTTTGGCGCCGAGTATCGGTCCTCAAAGCATTCCCCTGCCTTCCCTACCGTAGACTGGGAGTTTGGCAGAGTACCTAATGAATGTCAGGGGCTTTCAGCGCTGCTTCGTGTGCTGTAAAACTGTTGGGGTGTGTAACTGAGTCTACTTTGTTACACAGGGTCCAAAAAAGAGAAGACGACAGAAGCTGGAGGAGAAAGCAGGAAAAACGATGAGTTATAACGCCCCTGAAATCCCACTAGTGTCAACATCTATTTATTTCATGGTTACTTTCTTGTTTTTATAATGGACCTGGTTAGTCATGATGTAAATGGGACACAACAGTCTGACAACACAATGGGATAGAGATGTAAATTTTATTTTTTCTTTCTGGGGATCTTGCCGCTACTAACTTAGTGAATCGTTTTTTGTTTTTCTCACGTGTTTAAAGGTGGCAGTGCGCCCACCAAGAATTGTCTCTGTTTTGGTACAAAGTCACCAAGCTGACTTTTCGGTGGAGAGAAAGCAGTAGAGAAACACCTTGAGCTTTAGGGAGTAACTTGGGATGTAAACTCTGTGCCACGCCTCCTCCGGTGGAGATAAACGGGGTTAATGAGGAAGCGAGGGAGCGTGCGTAGCTGGTGTTGCCTTTGCTGGTGTTGCCTTTGCGTACAAGGTGGGAGGTGTGTTCTCATTTGGAGTCGTGGGACGGTGGAACAGCAGTGGGGAGGCGGATGCTCCGTGCTTCGAGAGGAGAGAGCGTCTGTTAGCCGTAGACTGCCGCTCAGACCGTCTGTGTCCCTGCTCTGTAGCAGAGTCTGAAAACAGCAACTTGAGACTTGGCAAAAAGATTCTGTTTATAGTTCAGTGGAAGATGAAAAAGCTTGGAAAGGGCAACCCTTGAACGCAGGGGAGACTGAAGGAGGGAAGGTGTTGGCACAGGTGGTAGCTGGGACGATGCTAACGGAGCGTGGAGGAGGCACAGGGTCAGGCGGAATCCAGGCTGGCAGAGCTCATCGTGACTCTCCTCCTCCTCCTCCTCCTCCTCCTCCTCCTCCTCCTCCTCCTCCCCCTCCCTCCTGTGTGCGCGCAGCGGCTCCCTTGTCACCCTCCGTGTCCTTGGCACGAGTGGAGTCTCCGCCCGCCTCACGCGGCCGCCTGTGAATGTGCATCTGATGTCGTGCTCCATTTTGGCCTCTTCAACCAAACAATAAAAGTTACACGTCCTGACGGCCTCTTGAGAAAGCCTTGCGTTTGTAGCGGGGTACGTGCTCGGGGGCGGACCTGGGCGGGGTGGGGGCGGAACGGGGCCGGGCGGACCTCGGGGGGGGGGGGCGGAACGCGGCGGCGGGGGGTCGCGGCGGCGGGGGGGCCGCGGGGCGGGCGGACCGGGGGGGCGGTGCCGCCCAATGGGCGGGGCGGGGAGGGGCGGGACTTCCGCGCGGGGCGGGGCTGCGGCAGGAGCCGGCGGCGCTCAGCGCTCCGCCCGCCTGTCCCGTCCCGGCCCCGCCTGGCCGCGGAGGCGCTCGGCGGGATGGCGGCCGGCGGGTACGGGCGGTACCGGGCCGTGATCTTCGCGGCCATGTTCGTCGGGTACACGCTGTACTACTTCAACCGCAAAACCTTCTCGTTCGTCATGCCCGCCGTCATGGCCGAGGTGCCGCTGGGGAAGGACGAGCTGGGTGAGTGCCGGGCCCCCCGCCGCCCCGCCTGCTCCCTGCCGGCCGCCGTGCCGCCCGGCTGAGGCGCGTCTCGGGCTCTGCCCCGCCGCAGGTCTCATCACCAGCAGCCAGGCCGCCGCCTACGCCATCAGCAAGTTCGTCAGCGGCGTCCTCTCCGACCGGCTGAGCGCCCGCTGGCTCTTCTCCTCCGGCCTCCTGATGGTGGGCCTGGTCAACGTGGCCTTCTCCTGGAGCTCCACTGTGGCGGCCTTCGCCGGGCTCTGGTTCCTCAACGGCTTGGCCCAGGGCCTGGGCTGGCCGCCCTGCGGGAAGATCCTGCGCAAGGTGAGCGTCGGCTGGGGAAGGCGCGCGTCGGGGTTCGCGCTCGCGGCTCTTCTTCGGATCGCTCCCGGCAGCAGGTCTGAGCGGAACCGCCTTGCAGGAACGCTTGCTCCGAATCCAGGGCGACTCGCACCTCCTCCTGCCTCCTTCCAGCCGAGGAGGTCGAGACCGCCAGCCGTGCCTTTCCTCTGCCTGCGGAGCAAGCTTCTGTGCACCAGGTGCTGCTTGTCCTGGCAAAGATTCAAAAAGTTTGTCAGCCCTCGCATTTACGCGCCTCGGTTTCTAGCTCAGTTTGATAAGTAACGCCTCCCGGTAGCAAACCTTCTCTGCTGTAGGAGGCATCTTTTGTCGGAATCCAGTGGTTTAAGCGTGCAGCCGGAGGTCTGCTCATCTCTGCCGCTGCTGTGGTCGTTTGCTGCTGGGCAAGGAGCGATGAGCAGAATTCCATCTGCACGCTCAGGGAACCCGGGAATTGCAAATTGCAGGCTGTTCAGGTAGAAAGAACTGGATAACGTTCAGCGTGAGTCAAGCCTCTAAGCTGCCTGCGTTGGGGTTTCGTGACAGCCTAAATCGAACGGCTTGGTTTCTGCCTTAGGGCAGAAGGAGAGGAGGTCAGCTGCACGCTAACCTCCCTCGGAAGAGGTAAAATCCAGGAACGCGCATGTGTGCAGGGCAAGGGGAGACGACCAGCTGCATTGCCCCTCTGCGAGGCGCTTAGCCTCGTCTAGCTGGCAAGAAAAGGGCTGTCTGGATGGGTGGGTGCACAGAAAGGAAGCTCCCTAATAACGGGGAAAACACACACAGTGTTTTCTGAAGGCATTTTGCAAACGTAGCACTCGAGCGTTCTGCCGCCAACCACCACCCAAGTGGTTCTGGCTCTGAGCGTACGTTGCAACGCAGAGCTGATCGCGCCCGATACTTAATGCAACGGCGAGTCCTGAGGTTACCCCACGACTCCGCGTATCCTTTCACAGTCCTGTGCCAGCAGACCTTTCCAGGGCGACGCGGTTCCTAGCAAGCGAGCACGCAGAACCGTGCGCTCTTAAATTTGCCTCTCCCGGCCCGCGTCTCGGTTTCATCGCCTGCAAATGGAAATAACTCCGAGCTGGCTCGTGCTATGAGCACCTGTCAAGCCCCTGCGGCTGATGCTTGCGCAACGTTTGGCATTCCCCGTGCGGCTAAGGGAGCGAGATGCAGGCGCTCCCTTTACCCGCTTTTGTAGATCTGGGTCTGAGTTGCCCCAAACCCGCAGCTTGGGCCTTGGTTGAGGATTTTCAGGTGCAGCGTCTCTCTCTTTCTCAGACCTCATGCCGTTTTTCTTGTTGTTGCACAGTGGTTTGAGCCTTCCCAGTTTGGGACTTGGTGGGCAGTCCTGTCTACAAGCATGAACTTGGCTGGAGGCTTAGGCCCCATTGTCGCTGCTCTCGTGTCTCTGAACTACGATTGGCGCATGACTTTGTCCTTCTCTGGCTTCATCTGCGTGGTTGTCTCTCTTGTTTGCCTTGTCCTGATTAAAAACGAGCCGTCGGATGTTGGGCTACCCAACATTGAACAAGGAGCCAAGAAAGGCAAGAAAGGTGAGCATGAGACTTTGCCGTAAGCGGGCAGCCGCAGGAGAAGGCGCGGTGCCTTTTGTCTGTTCTGGCCCGAATGTGTCACGCTCAGGGCACTGAGACCTCTGTCCTTCCCGCTTCCCGAAATCACTGCTCGGCGGGATACATCTAAGGGGTTGTTTTCAGCAGCTTTATTCTGGTAGCCGTTGAGCTGCTGCGTTGAAGTTACAAATCGTATAAAGCAAGCCCCAGTGTAAACTTGTGGGAAGGGGCCAGCGTGCGGGCTTCTGAGACCGCCGCAGCCAAGTGCAGCAGAGCAGAGGAAGAGCCTGACCGCCGGTGAGTTCAGCTGGCGGGCCAAGGGAACAGAACTAACGCGTGTCTGCGCTGAGACGCTGGCGGTTGGCTGTTTCATCTCCCTGCCTGCGTAATGTCTTCCTGCCAACAGTGCCCTCGTTTTCTTGGGGCTTTATTTGCTTAGACTGTGACCCGAGTCTCCTAGGGGAGAGAAAAAAGGCAACAGCAGGGAATGCTTCCTTAAGCCTGACCTTGCTCTCCTCCATGCTACCGGAGGGCAGGCAGTTCTCCCCTCACCCCACCGTGGGTCCTCTTGACCCCTGGCTTGCGGTGGACTCTGCTCAGTGTTTTCTGCCCTAAGCTAGGACAGCTGGTTAGTAAATGTTTGTTCAGACCACTGAGTTGGTGCTCCTCTGACAGCAGAACAGGTAGAGGGGGATTGCAACAGAGGTTCGCTGTAGGATTTTAAAGGCCGGGGGAAACTCGGCCTGCCTTCCCCGCTGCCCTGCGATGCCTGTGCTACCAGACTTGACCTCTTCGTGTATAAACCCGATATTGCTTGCCCAGAGTCTTCTCTGGGGAGGGGAGGTTTGTAGTCGTTCTCGGGTGGCTGATGCAAAAATGAAGGTAGCACCTGAAAGTCAGCATCTTTGTCTGGGTCAGTGTAGTGGCTTTCACAGGCAGAGCAAAAACCTGGAGGAGCAGATGGTTTTTCTAACAACCTTTGCGAAGGGTTTATTGCCAAGTGCAATACAGAAAATCATTGGGAGTAGCATTTTGCTTATTCTTTTGAAATCTTTAACAAATGTGGAATAAATTGACAGAAAAGATTCTGAAATCACGGCAAGCCCAGACCAAAGGGGAGGGAAAGCCATTCGCTGCTGGTAGCTACGAAGAGCTCCCTCTGTAAGGATGCCCTTATGCGTGAATCCTGCCTGCAGGTGTGTCTGTAGCGGCGCTGAGTTGCTGTGGATCAGTAGCCGTGCTCGAGCAGTGGTAACGTCCCTCCCGATCTTCCCTACAGGTTCCTCCAGCGACAATAGCACTTTGACAGAGCTGCTGCTCTCGCCGTACCTCTGGGTACTCTCAACGGGCTACCTGGTCGTTTTTGGAGTGAAAACGTGCTGTACTGACTGGGGACAGCTCTTCCTGATCCAGGAGAGGGGACAGTCCATGCTTGTGGGTAAGATGCGAAGCTGCGTTTTTAAGCTTTGTGGCTGCAATTTGGGAGGTGCGGCAGAGAGCTCGACCGGGTGCGGCAGAGAGCTCGACCGGGCACGGCAAAAGGACACAGGCACCTCCGTCTGGGGGACTTGTTTGCTCGCCTCCTGCCTGTCCGTTTAGGTACACGTAGCTACTGAAGTGACTTGCCAATGAAGGTACTGCACGTGCCAAGCGCCCCGGTGCTGTCTTGTGCCAGGGCCCTCCTGGGACGGGCAGACGGGCGTTCCTGTGCAAGGATGAGCTGGAGGGTCTTGTCCAGCAGAGCCGCTCTGAGCTTGTGGTGAGCTGACAGCAGTTGGGCTTGGTCTAAAGCACGCGACAGCTTTGCTGTTGTGACCGAACCTGATGGCCTGTTCTTTGCCTCGCCTGCATTCCAGGTAGTTCCTACATGAGTGCCTTGGAGATCGGGGGTCTGGTGGGAAGCATTGCTGCCGGATACCTTTCTGACAGAGCAGTAGCAAGAGTAAGTAAGCTGGACCCTCGGGTGTGCTGGGCAGTTGACACAGCGTCAGTCGGAGCTGCTTCACAATTTTTACGTTTGTTTTTTGCTTCCTTCCTGAGTGCTTAAAGACGATCTTTTATTTTTCCCCCCCCTCTCTAATGCTTGTACCGGTTGTGGAGCGGAGTGCTCCCCTCGTTTACGTTGCTCTGGAGACTCACGATACCCAGAATGCAGAGGCAGGGAGGTGCTGCCTCATGCCAGAAAACAGCCATTCTCGGTACCGTGTTTCTTCCTTCTGTCTTCCCAAGCTCTTCTTTTGCATGCGGTTCTGTGTCTAAACTGCCCTGCTTTGGAATGGGCCTTCTGAAAATCAGAGCGTTCTTGATGAACCCTCCTCTTTCCTTTCACGCAGCGCTAGGCTGGGAGGGACACAGCCCATCTCAGCAGCTCAGCTGAGGTGTTCGGTCAGGGTGGCGTGGCCACTGCGTGGCACAGCTGAGAAACAGGCCCCTGCCCCGTTCTGCCGTGCGCTGGAGGACAACTGCTGACCACCCTAGAAGGTGTTCGGCAATACGTGTGCCGGTGTTAGGGACTGCAGTACGCCTCTCGGGTTTAAGGTGTCTGAGCTGTTGAATTTGCGGGTTTTACTGCGCTCTCTGCATGTCCACGTTGAAAGAAATATGGCTGTTGACAGTTGTCTTCTGGCTGAAAAAACCCCGCGTTACACTGCAATGGTGGGATCTGAAGCCAAATTCAGGGTGGAAATAGGGCGCAGGTGATGACGGAAGAATCATTCCTCACGGTCTGACTGCGGGCAGCCCTCGAACCAAACCGAGAAGTCTCGCTGAAAGGCGTGCCTTTGATGTGCCACCCCTGTTTCTGGCTGGGCCGTGTGGATGGCGTTAGTTGCTACGAGCATATGATGGAAGGAGTCCTTCCCGTTTCTGACCCTCGGTTTCCCTTCCTGTGTTACAGATGGGTCTGTCAAGCTACGGGAATCCTCGGCACACGCTGCTACTTTCCATGATGGCTGGGATGTGTGTGTCCATGTTTCTCTTCCGCGTCACGGTCACAGGCGATTCCCCCAAGGTAATCCATGCACGAGCAGCTGACCCTAAGTTGCGGGGGTAGGCCTCTAATCGCGAGGAGTTTGACGATGGGGAGCGTGACCGTTTTCTTCACCCTTCCCAAGAGCCGTAGGTTTGCGTTTCCTTCATTTGCCCTGCAGAGAAGCAGGCTGACTTAGTCTGGTTGGGGCCGCTTCAGCTGCCTAGGTCGGCTTGGGTAGCCTGCCGTACCGGCTGCAGTGGAGACGTGACTTGCATCTGCCCCAATGATTGCTACATAAATGAAACCTATTTTCTCCTTTCCTTTTTTTTCTTCTTCAGGAAAATCACTTCTGGACTGTAGCCTTGCAGCCTCTAGCTGATCTTACAGGCCTAAAAGAACATGAGGTTTCTGCCTTGCGTTTTTTTCTCCCTCTGCCTGTTTCTGCTTTTGCTGATCTGCCTTTTTCCTATCCTGGGAGGTTGGTTAGCGCTCCAGAACTTAGAACCAGGGCATTGAGAAGATTACTGTAAGTTTTGTGAAAGAAACCTTTTCTTGTAATCATTTGATCACGCTAACTGACTCTGAAAGCCTGAACATAACATTTTTCACTTCTTATATAGAAGGTTCTGAGGACGTTTGTTCGTCAGGTAAAACGTAGCCAGTTAGGGGGTTTTGCGAGTGAGGTCAGGAGGAGCGATTCCGTTCCCGCAGGTGCCTTCCCGCTTAGCTTCGGCAAGCGTTTTCCTAACTCTTTGTTTCTGTTTCCCCTCTGGAAAAGAAGATGGAAAATACTTGGGCATCTTGAAATGGCATTTAGAGTTCAGAAAGCGTGCTGTAATCTTGAGGTGGTCAAGTTACTTCTCCCTCATTGCCCTTGCACAAGCGACTGCTAAATCCTGAGCCAGGAGCTTTCTTAGAATGTAAGCTCACACTGAAGCTCAGGCTGCTGGGGGTTTTTGGCTTTGTTTCTGTGTTTGGTTAGTAACATCGAGGTTATCAGATAGTGGCTACGGGCAAATAAAGATGCTTCCATCAGTCGCTGGCATCTAAAATGTGGAAAGCTTTTAGTTGGTGTCTCCAGGATCGTTTTAAAAAGCAACTCGATTCACAGCTCTCTCCTGTGATTTCACGGGCTCGTGGCCCATCTCTCTTCAACGTTCTGGTTCCTTCTTGCAAACCAGCACCTAGCGTGCGCGCTCGGCATAGGGGACGGAACTGTAGGAGAGCGGAGAGCGCGCGCTGGCTGAGAGGGCGGTATGGTGGAGGTGCAGCCGGGCTGCGCGTACGTGGGGTCTGCCACGGGCTTGAGCTCTTCTGTCTACAGGCCAGGGAGCTGGTGGCAGCCTGGAAATGTCAAAACCCCCTCGTACCGTGCATAGGCTCTGAGATTTGTCAGCAGCTGCTGATTGACAGCAGTGAGACGCACAGATCCTGTTTCTGATCTTAATTTGTTTTGACAGCTGTGGATCCTGACGCTGGGAGCTGTGTTTGGGTTCTCCTCCTACGGGCCGATCGCCCTCTTTGGAGTTATAGCCAACGAAAGTGCCCCTGCCAACCTGTGCGGCACCTCCCACGCCATAGTGGCCCTCATGGCCAACGGTGAGTAACGCCCGTTTCCCCGAAAACCAAACCAAGCCTGTGTGTGTTCTTCCTGACACGTGGTCTAGCCCCTGGCTGCCAAGTTACTGACCGTGGGAAGCCACCTAAGAAGCAGAGATCATGGAGCTGGAAGCCTCAGGGGTGCTTCCTGCTGTACCTTGTGCTTTAAGTTTTTGCCTTGTGCTTTAAGTTCAAACCAGGCCCGAGGAATTTTGATGTATGCAAAAATGAGTACTGGCAGATAACATTGACATGCTTGAGCGTTGCTAATTTTCTGCTTATTTTTCCTTACAGTTGGGGGTTTTCTGGCTGGACTACCCTTCAGTACCATCGCCAAGCACTACAGCTGGGCCACAGCCTTCTGGGTAGCCGAAATCACCTGTATCGGTAGCACGGTGGCTTTCTTCTCACTGCGGAACATCCGCACCAAAATGGGCCGGATTCCCAGGAAGGCTGACTGAGGAGAAGCCGTTTGGTGACAAGAACGCTCCCGTGCTGATGTGAATGATGCTCGGTTTTTTGTTTAAGTGGCCTAGGAGCGAGTTTACTTATTGCTGCGACCTAGATAAAAGTATCTTGATTTCTTGTCCACTGTCAAGTGCGTGAGGGCACAAGGTTCCTGCTACCGATCACTTTTTCTCTCGAGGTGTGGTAATTCAGCTAGTTTACATTCACAATGATTTTGCTGTACCTCCTTCTCACAGCACTGTTGGGGAAGCCAGCGGGCTTCACAGCCTGAGCTTCCCCACTACCAGTGCTCTAAAACGACTGGCTTTGGGTGCTGTCATGTTTAGTTTTGTCCTTTCTGTTCGTCTTGGCTATTAACTGGCAATTCAGCCTCGTTGTTCAGGGGTGCTGAAGCGAGCCTTCGGCGCGTTCGTTCGTCCCCTCCGGCCGCTGCAAGCGCAGCCGTCTGGGTTTCCTTAGGCCTGAGCTCCCTGCACGCTCTCGGCAGAGCAGCGAACGGTGATGGTTAACGGTTCAGCCTTGCGGCCTATTTGAGAGCAGCGCGGCTTTAGCTTTACCCGGGATTAGCTGTTGGGAGCGAGGGTGGCATCTTGCTCTGGACGAACGGAACGCCGACGCGGTGCTGCGGCAGGGCTCTCCGCGGCACTCTGAAACAGGCAGGTTTCCGAGAAATTCTTGCCGCTTCAGGGGAGACGGTTCGGAGAAGCTCCTTCTGTGGAACCGATCCCGCCCGGTGCGATTTCTGTGTACAGTGTTAATGATTTGCAAGGGAGGCAGCTGCTGCCAGGTCAGCTCGTAACGAGCGCCCTGCAAATCAGCCAGGAAAACCGACCTGGCAGCAGGTAGTGCGACAGCAGCTACCGCCGGCCCACAACTTCTGCAGCTGGGTTTCGTGAAAGCCCGTATTTTTAGCGTCAGCTTGTATTTTTTTTTTCAGCGCAAGGTGCGTAGTCTGGGATGGTTTTGGTCAAGAGCTGCATCTCTCATGGCTGTGGGCAGGGGCTTGGGCTACCTCTGAGAGTCAGCCTTAGCAGAGCCACCGCCGACAGCCAGCGCCTTGAGCAGTCAGGCCCAGCACTCTGCAGTAAGGTTTTTAACCAGGCTTTTGTTGAATATTCTTGGTTTTCCCCGAAAGGATATACTGCTTGAGGGTCCGGGAAGAGGCAAGTTCAACTCGTGAAGGACCCGTGTGCGGGTACTTTGCCGAACAGCTTGGTTGCAAGCAGGTAGCCAGCCTTAATTAAAACAATGGAAGCGAATGACATTTTGTACTTAATTGTATGATCATCTCCTATCTGTGAAATAAAAACGGAGCAGTGTCACAAGGGCTCTGGTTTCCTTACGGAGAATGGTGCAAGCAGCACTACCCAAACCTGCTCATCCTCTCGAGGTGCTGCCGCGGCAGATTTACCCTGCCACCAGAAAACAAACAGCCATCTGCCTCTTTGAGGAACATTTATTACTTCTACATAGAAACCCTCTGCAAAACCATAAGTTAGAGCTATACAGGAAAATCCGTATGTACAATTACGAAATGAAAGAAACCCATCGACTGTGGTAGGGCCACGGACCCGCACCTTCTCTTTCTTTCTTCACTCAAGGGCAGGGGAGCCGCAACAGCAGCGTACGCCTCTGTGGCCCAGTGTAAACAGTAGTAAAGGGGTCTGTTTAAGGTAAATTTCACAATGAGGGGGGACAAGACAGTATCTTGGGAGATACTGAAGCATGTTTCAGGGATACGCAGTCTCTGCTGTGGAGGAGAGCGCGCTGGGAGAGGCCCGGCGGGGAAGAGAGAGGCCCTGCTCTTGGGAGAACGGAGTCCGTGCAACAGGCGATGCTTCCTCTACGATCCAGGTCCGAAGGGTCCGGCTTTCTCTGCCACCTCCAGAGCAAGTTTCAAGTTCTGGTCAAACAACTCGCATCTGAAACGGTCAGAAAAGCCAGAAGGGGATGACATTACTTGCAGAACAGGCTAACGAAGATGGGACCTCCACATCCTTTGGCTCTGCATCCTTCAAGGAGAGATTACGTAAGTCACGAGACCGCAACCCTGACTGCTGTTGAGCTTTGGCTTGGCTGTTACACACGAGTAAAGCTGCTCCAGGGTTACGTTAGGACAGCGGGGATTGTAGCAAGGAAGAGCGGCGCTGGAAAAGGCACAGGTCAGTGTCCCGTCCCTGCAGCAGTGCGCTGGGCCCTCCCCCTCGCCTCAACCTCTGGGCCTGCTTTGCTACTTCAGGGCTGTCAGCATTTGTTACTGCACAGGCAGAAGGTGACAAGGGCTTATGGCTGCGTTATTAAAAGTGAGGTTTTCCTTACCGGATTGGCATCTCCAGGGAGTAGAAAGGATTCTTCAGAGCAAAGTCAGAGTAAATCTCATAGATCTTGCGGAGGAGGGCGTCTATCCCCGCCTGCCTCGGGTCAGCAAGAACCATGAATTTGATGCCTGGAGCCACAAGGACAGAAGCACGAGGAAGGCCGAGCGAGCTCTGTGCCAGCCCCAGCAAAGCAGAGCGGCACCGGGGGCCCGGGGCAAGGTGGTACCTGTCAGCGTCTGGAAGCAGTGCAGCTTGAAGGTGTCCGTCTCCAGCATCTCGATCCCGGAGCTCCCGACCTCGGGCGACAGCTGTGACCCGATGGCGAAGAGCCTGCGGGGAGATGCGGCCCTCAGCCCCAGCGCCACCCCGCCCGCGCCCCCGCCGCCCCCGCCGCGTCCCGTCCCGCCTCACGAGTGGAACATGGAGGCCAGCATCAGCTTCTCGTTGGAGGAGAGGCGGTGGCGGCCGAAGCGGATGGACACCGGGTAGTTGGCGGGGTTGCCCAGGAACTCCAGCACGTCCTTCCCGTCCGCCGTGAAGCGCCCGTTGACCTCGGCGCCGTTGATGGCCAGCACGGCGTGGCCCACTGCGGGGACAGCGCGGCGTCACTCGCCCGCTCGGGCGGCCCGGCCCGGCCCCGCCCCGCCCGCCGCCGCACCGCGGATGCCGTCGCGCTGTCCGAAGGCGACGACGACGCGCTCGTCGTGCGGGCGCAGGACGAGGTCGAGCGGGAAGCTGAACGTCTTCTCGGTGTCGGCGCGGGGCGCGTAGTGGTCCAGCTGGTAGATGAGGCCGCCCGCCTTGTTCACCACGTAGACGCTGAAGATCGCCATGGCGCCGCCCGCCCTGCCCCGGAAGTGACGTTGCGCCGTGCCCCGGAAGTCGCCTGGAGGCCACGGGGCTTCCCTGCGCCTCGCGCCAGGCGCTTCCTTTCTCGGCCGACATCTTGGGGGAGCAGCCGCCGCCGCAGCATGGTGAGCGCGGGGCCGCCCCGGGGCGGGCGGCGGGGCCGGGGGGGCGCGGGGGTTCCGCCGAGGCGCGGGAGAGGGGCCCGGAGGGCGGGCGGGTGGCCGCGGGGAGAGGCCGGGGGCGGGGGGCTGTGTAGTCTCCGCCGCTGACCGTCCCGTCCGTCTCCCCCCGCTCTCCTCGCAGCCGCCCAAAGACGACAAGAAGAAGAAGGACGCGGGCAAGTCCGCCAAAAAGGACAAGGACCCCGTCAACAAGTCCGGCGGCAAAGCCAAGAAGAAGGTAGGAGCCGGCGGCAGGCCCCGAGGCGGGGCGGGCAGGCGGGCGCACGGCGGAGGGCCGCGGGAGCCCGAGAGCTCGGGGGAGGCCGGCGGGGCTCCCCGGGCCTTCCAGGCGTGCGGCGTGGGTGGCTGGGGGCTCCCGGCGCTGTGGGGGCCTGGGTGCCGTTCCCTTGTTAGAGGAGCTTTTTCCTCATCCGGTAGCGAGTTGCAGGCGATGGTCTTAAATCTGGGTAAGGAAAGGGTTTGCTCCCTTTATCTGGAGGTGCTGTAAGCGCTATCTGCAGCGCACGCGTTTACAATTTTGTGCATTTTGTTAGTCCTTTAATCTGGGATGCGAGTTAGAGGCGGCTGATGGTGCGGTTTTTAAGGAGTCCTAAAGCTCTATATTTTGTTGTTGCTTAGAAGACGGCTCAGGGTCTTGTTCTTTTTTTTTTTTTTTTTTTTTTTCTCTCCCCTCTCTTTTCAAGTAGAAGTGGTCCAAGGGGAAAGTGAGAGACAAGTTGAACAACCTTGTCCTGTTTGACAAGGCCACCTATGACAAACTGTGCAAAGAAGTGCCCAACTACAAGCTCATCACACCTGCAGTTGTTTCAGAGAGACTGAAGATTCGAGGCTCTCTGGCTAGGGCTGCCCTTCAGGAGCTGCTCAGCAAAGGTAAGTGCTCAAAACACTGGAAAAACAGAAAATGGCTTGAACTGGATGTTTCTTCTCCCTGCTCGCCTAGAAGATTTTGTGCTGCATCTGAAGTACACAAATTGGCGTGTTCTTGACGAGCCGCTGCCCTAGCTTGCATTTCAAAAGAGCTCCAAGGTAAGGAGCAGCGGCTCTGCTGCATTCAGTGGCCTCGCTGTACCAAGAAAATGCTGCCGGAAGGACGGGTTGTGGCGTAACCGCTGCCAGACCCAAACGGAAGCCTTGTATAAGCGCGTGTATCGGGTAGCCCGGCGTTTCCTATCACACGTTGTCCAGTCTGCTGCTTTAGAAGGCAGCAGAATGTCCCCGGCATCCTCCAGTACATGCGTGGTCAGATAGTTTCCTTTTTTTCGTAGGTTTGATCAAACTGGTGTCCAAGCACCGGGCCCAAGTGATCTACACCAGAAACACAAAAGGTGGAGATGCGCCTGCGGCGGGGGAGGACGCATAGGGAGGTGAGACGGCGGGCTCTGTGAAGGAACTGGGTTGTGCTTTGTCAGGGGCTAACAAAGGGCTGCACGCCGCGTAACGGACAACTCCCACTCGCTTTGGGTGGGCCCTTTCTCCAGGCGTTCAGAGGACGTTGCTCGCGCTCCGAGCGACTTCCTGGGTGGCGTTACTGGGAACGCCGGTTCTCCAGAACTAAAGAGCAGTTTGCCATTTTGTCCCTGTTGCCTGTCTGACAGGGAAAGCTGTGCGTGCTGTCCTGTCTCTGGGGGTACGGGGACAAGGGCACGTGTCCCTCCCCCCTGCCGAAGGGTGCCGCTTCCGAGCGTTCTTCTTGGAGCAGAGCTTTCGGACAGTTTGCTTTTGTACTAGCTTGTTTCGAGCTGGTTGTCTGATTTGGGACTTCTTGCCTTGCAGGTTCTCCAGTGACCTCCTCAACAATGTGTCATATGTAGATGCACACAATAAAATTATTGAAATAACTTTTCTTGCTTTTTCAAGAACGTGTACGTTTCGTTATTGACGCGTTATTGATAGTGGATTCTGGTACAGGTCACAGCTGTCTTCCTCCAGCGGCAAATTTTTGCGTTTATAGTGTCAAGGATGTACCGAGAGCAGGTTTTTATACTGCGAGAAGGGAAGGACCTTCTGCATCACTGGCAGCAGGCAGCAATGTTAAACCACATTCTAGTAGGAGGAAAATTGAAGCCGTTTCTTGTGTTGTAGGTGGGGAAGGCGCTAGTGGGGTATTTTCCATTATTTATTTGCGCACCCTCTAAACAAGGCCTGCCCTCTGCGTGGACAAGGCAGTGGCATCTACTGGGTCCATGTCTAGTGGGGAAGCACAGAAAAGCAGCTCTAAATAAGGCTGTAAGTATTTTATTTAAATGAAAAGGAAGAACTGCCCATAGCAAAGGTCTTCAAGGCCCCTTTTCTTCTACTGAGGACTAACTAGTCATCCATTAGGTGAGGCCAAAGGACTGAAAGTAATATGAGAATGAAAACATCAGGTGCCCCACAGCGGGCCCCACATATGAAACAAGTTTGTGGTGTTCTATCAACACAGGTAATTTTAAAAAAAAAAAAAAGTTTATTTCTGAAAAATTTCTTTAAGGGGATGTCATGCTATGTGTCAGAGTAGGACGCTGGCAGGATGTGCTGCATAAGGCAGGCTTTCCGAGTATGGAGATATGGCATAGGCAGGAGGGCAGGAGGCCTTCCCTGCCGGCAGGATCTGCCTTAGTGTAGCTTAAGGCTTGAGAAATCGGTGTCCAGATAGATGCCGCATGTCCGTTACAGGGGGAGCGGGCCTGCTGCGATGCTGGCCGGTGGAACAGCCTTCAGTAACAGCGTTGATCTTGGTATTAGGCTGTGGTCGCCCTGCCTGCCAGGGGACCCCACGCGTCTGGCTGTATGTATTGAACAGCAGCACTAAACGTGGCAACACCGGCAAAGCTGCAGCTGCCCGCAGTCCACCCTTCCGCAACAGTCACAGCTTGGCCTCTTCACTGCTCCTCTTCTGATCACCTTTTTTTCTTCTTTTCCCCTGATTCAGTTCTAAACTGATGCCTGAAACAGAGCGTAGACGTCAGAACGCGACAGCCTTTAGAAAGAGGTAACGAACACTGCCTTACCTAGCAAGTAAGACTGATCCGCGTAGCATTTTAGAAGGGCAGCTCGCCCCGTTGCTTTTTTCCCAGTTCTCTCAGTGAGCCATAGCAGTCTCCTCAGCTAGCTGACGCAGATTTCTAGCGTGTTACAAGGCGCCAGCGGCACAAGCGTGCGTATGCGCACCAGCGCGTGGGTCCAAAAGGCGCGCCAAGCTCAACGAGGCAGACGCCTTCACGTGTGTGGCCCCTGCCGCCCCGACTGTGCTTCACCTTGCAAGTCAGGCGCGTGCCGCGCCAGGGCCTGAGCGACGCTCTGCCTGCACGCAACCGCGGGGCGTAACTCTCGTGCTGGAAGACGCCTCCTGACGCTTGCTGCTACCGCAAGGCCTGCTCGGTGCGTGGAAGGAAGCCGCATGCCCTCCGCTCGGCACCGGTCCATGCTGCCCTGACGCCTACCTGGACTGCCACCTCCTGCCGTGATTCCAAACGCGCCCGAAGGAAGGGAGCCAGCTGTCGCCTGTCTGAGAGGTATGGTCAAAGTTGGCACCAACACGCTCCGCTGGGAGTTTTTTCAGCTTCTGCTTCTCCTCTAAAAAGAGACGTTGTTAAGCGGAAGATTTTCAGTCAAAAAGCTTTTGATTCTCTAGTATGGTAAAGCGAACGCAAGGTTAGCTGAAACATATACAACCCCCTCACTTTGTTTGAGAAATTCCTCGTACGAAGGTCCGATTTGTTGTTTACTTCCATCCTCCTCCTCTGTTAGCCACGGAGGTTTTGCCCCTGGAAGTTACGGGGAAAATGGATTTAGGCACTGAAGTTGCCCTAGGCTTGACATAGGGAGAAGCATCCCCTCTACCCCCTGTCCCCGCAGCGTGTCCTGCCAAGTAAGCGGCGAGGGAAAAGCAAACCTCGGGCTCTGTAAGACAAAGAAGCTGGCCTGCCTCGGCAAAGGCCGTGGCAGATCACGCCCTGAGCCATACGCGCCACGCAGCACTAGCACCGAAAGAGTTTTCATTAACAGAAGCGTTTTCCTCTTCTGGTATGCCAAACGTGAGCGAAGGAGCGAGCACCTGGTTATGCCGTAACGGCTTCAAAACTGCTTTCAGTTATCCCCGTTCCATTCGCAAGCCAGTTTTCAGTAGGGTAGCAACCCAGTGAGCCACGAAGCAGGCGCGATTACCTGTGTGAACGTTCCCTTTCCCTCCCGTTTCCTGTTAACAGAAACATAAAACGCCAGTGAGAAATGGTTGCTTTCATGGCACTCTGTGCATTCCCTTCCAGTATCAAGTTCTGTTGCAGAAAAGACACAGCAGGAGGCTGTTGTCTGCGTTCACTGGGGAGCGCTTGGGTTTTCTGTGCGTGTTAAAGAATGTTTGCTTAATGAAACACAACGCTGGATGACTGAACCTCTCAGCTACTTGCGTCGTCTGCCTTGGCCAAGCTGCCTTTCTCAGTGACGGGGGCTGCAAGCCCTCGTTTTGCTTCGTGGCACGTGCTGTATGTAACTTGCAGTTATTTAAGTGATGCTCGTTGGCGAGTCCCCCCTACCTGGTGGCCAATGAAGGTTAAAGCCTGGCCCGGTTCCACCCAGTTCAAGTCCGGTCTTGTCTGCATCCCACTCGGGCCCGGCTGCTCTGCATCTGGAGAGGAGTCCCTGGAACAGGGGGGCCAAGAGGCAGTCAGGGGTGAGTGACTGTCGGAGCCGAGCAGGCAACGATTGTCCAGAACTTTCTGGAGCTGAATTTGTGTTTGGAGAGCTTTGCAGTACGAAGGGAAAGAAGAGCTGTTCTCGGGGCATGATAACGTTACCAAATGCTCACACGTTACCCCTTCACTCGCTCTTTATGGCTGTTGGTGTGGACGGGAGAGTTTGGTTGTTTGGTTGATACGGCGCTTACTATAGTCTAGAGTTTGTGAAGGCTCTGAGCAACCGCAAGGTCGCGGTGGTGGCAGTGTCAGCTCTGGCAACAGCGAGCAAGAAGGGCTGCTGCTGCTGCGGCGCGACCTGAGCGGGGTCCGGGATAGCAGCAATTTAAGGAAAACGGTTCTCACCTTCCGGGTGCTGCCGGGGGGCTGCAGGCCGAAGGTCCTGCGCAAAGCTCCGTCTCCGTTTGCAGCTGAGAGCGAGTCAGGAAAAAGGGAGGGCATTTCTGGTACTGAGCAGAGCCCCCCCCATCCCCTCCCGAGGGTCCGGGGGACCCGGTCCCAGGGCAGGATACGTCTCACCGACCTGGAGGGCGGCCTGCACCGTCTCCCGCTGCCTGCGCTCGGCTTCCCGGATGCCGGCCGCCATCTGCGGGGAGAGAGGGGGTGAGGCCGGGCGGGCCGGGGCCGGGGGAGAGGCCGGGGGTGAGGCCGGGCGGGCCCGGGCTGAGGTCGGGCGGGCCGGGGCCGGGGCCGGCGCGGTACCTGGCGGATGCGCTCCTCCTCCCGCCGCCGGTGCGCGGCCAGCGCCTGCTCCAGCGCCCGCGCGAAGCGCTCGTACTCCTCGGCCGGCACCAGGAAGCGCTCCCGCAGCGCCGCCTCCGCCCTGTTCTCCCGCCAGAACCGCGCCGTCTCCCGGCGGTGCTCGGGCCTGCGGGACACCCGTCAGCGCCGCCCCGGCCCCGGCCCCGCCGCCCGCCCGCCGCCCGCCTCACCCGGCCAGGTGCTGGAGGAGGGCGGCCTGCGGCAGCGCCAGCCCCCCGCGCCGCCCGTCCCGCCGCACGCCGCGCCCGCAGCACAGGCACCAGACGCGCCGCTCGTGCTCCGCCGGGTCGTAGGGCCGCACGGCCCCGCCGCCCTCCCCGCCCGCCGCCGCCGCCGCCGCCGCCTCCCGCGCCGCCGCCACCGCCTCCTGCAGCCGGCCCAGCGCCTCCTGCAGCCGCCGCCGGTGCGCGGCGCCGTAGAGGTGCCGGCGGCCGGAGAAGGAGGTGCGGCGGCAGAGCCCGCAGTAGTGCACCGCCATGGCGGCCCGGGCCGGCCCCGCAGGGCGCAGGCGCGGCGGGCGGACGCCGGCCCGGCCCTCCGGCCCCCATCCGGCGGAGCGCGGGGCTCGGGGGCCGCCCCGCCCGCGGAAGCGTGGGGCGGGAGGCGGCCGGGTCGAGCCGAGGCCCGCGGGGGAACCCGCGCCGTTTGCTTTGCCGGCGCCTCGCCCGGTGCCCCGCCGTGCGGTGCCAAGCGGGGACGCGCGCACGGCGACCTCCGCTCTCCCCTGGCCCCGCTCCGACTCTGGCTTCAGACTTTTCCCCTTCGTTGCCGTGATCGCTGCCCGGAGGCGCGTCGTGCATCCCTGAAACCTCCTCCCTCCCGCCGCGCTGCCGGCTGACACAGTCTGCCTGGTAGCCTCTGTCTGACGCCTTTGTTTTCCTGCCCACCCACAGCTCCACCAAAATCCTGCGTGGTTTTGGTTTTCTTTTGTTTTACGTTTAGCGAGAGCGGAGGATGCTCGTGGTCTGGTCTGATAGAAGGAGAGCGCCTGGACGGCAGGACCGAGGTTATCTCCGTGCTGCCGTCCAGTGCAGCCAGGCCTTCACAGAGCGCTCGCCTCAAAGCAGGTCCTGCTCTGACAGACAGACAGACAGACAGCCTGCACTGTCATGTGTGGGACTGGCAGCCACTCGTCTCGCCCCCACTTCTGCAGCCGCTCAGGTGACACTAGCACCCAGCTGTGCAGAGCCGCCCTGCGCAGGGAAGCTACCGTCCTAGCGCGTGCACTGAGGCTTGGTCAAATCGCTTGCGTCTGCTCTTTTACGCTTTGGTGGGCACGCGGGTGAAAGGAGCCGATCTCAGCCTGCCCTGTCGAGGTTCGGGTGGGCTGTCCCCCAGCATCCTCTCCCTGTGGGTCAGGTCTAGGGCACAACCCAGCAGCGAGCTCCAGAACTTGCATCGTGACCCTCTGCTGTTTGTCCCCCATCGACAGGGCACCCCGGCTCCTGCTGCACGCGGGACTGATAATGGACATCGCTGGGCTGACCGTGCTTTTACTCGAGCAACTGCCGCGGCAGCCAGGAAGAAGGTATGAAAAATCTCCTCTTCTTGAACACTAGACGCCTGCCACCTGCCTGAATTCTGGCCCAGGGATGTGATTTTACTGCCTCTTGCTGGAGAAGGAAGTAAGTCAACAACACAACCACAAGCTCTGGTTGTTTGGTTTTGGTTTTTTTTCCTTTGTTGCATCCTTGCCTCTCCGAAATAACTCTCTCCCTCCTCGCGCTCTGCAGCGCTCGCTGATCTCGGCCAAGTGAGCGTTGCAGAAATTCTAAGCGCCTTGCGAAGCAGCCTGCCCAGCAGTTATGTGGATCCTTGCCTGCTGGTTTTACAGCTGGGCAGGCAAGTGCAACAGCTTGGAACAACGTCTGCGCAGCAGGGGCTCCCCTCGCTCAGCCAGCTAACGCGTTCTCTGCTCAGCCTCTGACCTGTGGGCTGAGACCCTTTGTTAGGGAACAGATCAACCTTTTCCGGCAGCTTCAGCCTCTGCACCGTAAGAGCCCTGCGAGAGGCAACAGCTTACGCGCAGGACTTTGTCTTAAAGTCATAGTAGGTGCCACATATCAAAATGCCTCTGCAACTTGAGATGTGTGCAGCTGGAGCAAAAACTTGCTTTACGGAGGGAAATGAGGTTGGTCATCTTTCTGCCCACCCCCTTCTAAATTTGAGTCGTAATTTCCACATGCAGTTCTTGGGAAGCTACCTGTGGGACCACCCGAGAAAACAAGCTTGATTTGAAAGCACGGGGCACATGTTTCAGAAGCAGGGAGCCAGAAGGAGTCATAGGCCAAACAGAGATCTCACGAGATCTGCAAAAGAGAGGAAGTTGCGATAGTTACGTGGTCCCGAATGACTGCTCGGGCACCGACCTACAGCCTCGGTTCTTAGCCGCGTTAAACTGATAGGTGTTTTACTGCTGAGCAGCGCGATACCGAGATGAAGGCTCTGTGTTTTAATGTAGTCTGGTTTGTTTCTCTCACTACGTTGGTTTCGTTCAAGAAGGGTTCTTGGCTGGTCTGGTGACCAAGCCCCACTTGCGGAGGTCTCTCTACAGGGACCTCTGGGTGTCTGGTATCACCTCCTGGACCAGCAGTGTCCAGCAGTGCTGGTGACTGTGCACTGGCTTGGGTGCTCGCCCATATCCCTCCCACCACGGGAATCGCGTGAAAGCTGACTTGCTCTGCATTTTGGGGGGCTTCTGCCCTCTGAAACGTACCCGGTTCGCTCATGCTTTGGCGCACCAAGTCGAGAGCCTCTTTGGACAGAGCCTGTGCTTCCTCCTGAAACTTCCTGCGTCCTTCTGGAGTCAGTCCCCACAGGCGGGACTTGCGGTTTCCCTCGCTGCACGCAAAGCCGGTGGCTTTCTCAAAGCAGCTGCTGAAGCACAGGTTGTGTCGGATCGTGTTTTTCCAGCCCTCTGGGGCCGTTCGAAAAAACGGGAAGTGCTGCCTGCGGAGAGAAAAGATTTGTCCTGAGCTGAAGTGCTTAGGGGCTGTGATAGGTAACAGAACACATCATATCCGAGCAAGTGAAGGAGGAGAGGGTCCTCCCTGACCCCTGTGCTGTAAGGATGGCTGGCACAGTTGAGCGCTGTGTTTCTTCTACAGAGCGTAAGACAAAACTAAAATGCTGGCTCTCGAGACTCCTGGGCGTAGGTGTTGACAAAGAGGGGAAGCAGTTTTCTCGGTGGCACCTTGAGCCAAAGGCAGAGCTAAGACCAGAACGCAAGTCCTGGCTGCCACATCCCTGGCTCCCCAACAGAAGATTGGAGACTCCTGCACTCCTTGTCGTCCCTCTTCCCCTCATTCTGCGCTAGGAGCTGGGAGAAGAGCGGGTACCGTGTGAACTGGTAGATCTGCTGAACGGTCAGACTGCCACTTGTGCTGTTGCACAGGGCGAGGGTGATGAGGACGCAGTAATTAAGGGGGGGACGGGGCCAGCCTCCCTCGATCTTGGTGCTCCTCTGCCTGGGGCACTTGAGCTTCACACTCTCAGGTTTGAGGACTGTGGGTTTCCCAGGCATCGGCATTGCGTTGAGTTTGGGAGTTTCCGTCATCTCCCGAGGAACTGGGGTGTCCGCACGCGAAGCATCTTCATCCTCAGTAAGCTGCAGAGAGGAAGGAGAAAAAGGGTGTGGGTATATTAGCCCTGGGCGGAACGAGGGGCAGGGATAAGCTGCTTTGTTCTGGGGGAGGGTGGGCTTGGCAGAGTGCGCATAGAAAATTCTTTAAATTTCAGCCTTCTTCCCTGCACTTCGTACTCCCGGCCTGTTTGTCAGACAGGCTCCATGCATTGACTGACCCCTGGTGAAAGGGGAGGCAACTGCTCACGGAGCTGCTGAGCCAGCTCCTTTGCTCCTGTGGGATCGTTCAGCGCGTACCGTGCCTAGGACCACCCGAGCGGTTCCCTTTTTTACACCTTTCCAACCTGGCTGGAGGATGATGACAGGACATCCTCCTCGGAGCAGTCCGGGTCCGTGTGGTCCCAGGATGCGTTCGGAGAGGAGGCTTCTGTGTCACCAGCGACCGAGGCCACCCGGTTGTCGGATCCAGCCGGGTCTACGCCAGGGCTCCCGGCGATGGGGCAGACCAGGCTGGGGTTTACCCACATCCACAGATGGGACTGAATGCCAGGTTCTAAGGAGAAGGAGAAGCGTCACCCCGCCGGTCCTACCTGGGGATGGTTTCTAGACCATGCTGTCCAGAGGCAGCCTGGGGGAGCTCTAACGCAATGCAAATCCCAAGGCAAAGATCCCCAGTTGCTTTCTCATCCCTCTAAATAGTGTTTTATTTCCTGTTTTGCATAGCGTATGTATGTCTGCCCGTTCTTGCACCGCTGCGCCAGCCCGAACAACGGTGCTCAGCTCTGAAATTTTATTCTCTCTTTCCCCCGCAAAGCCAGAAGAGTGCACATCGCTCCCTTCAGTCCTCCTCTCCCAAGGTTATCTACCCAAAAGGCTGTGTGTGGAGGGAAGCGTGTCTGCAGGTGCAGCTATGTCATTATAGCCTTGTCCTTGACAGACGGCTTCAACTTTTTCTAAGCTAGCTTAGAAACATTCCGGTCTGGAGACGGATGCTCTGGCTGGCAAAAGGCAAGCCCCTTTCCCAGGCCATTCCCTGAAACACCGCCAAGCTCTGTAGGTAGAACCGGGTCCCAAACTTACCCCTGGCATCTGGCAGCGCCCCCGGCAGCGAGCACCCATGTGCCGACGGGTCAGGTTGCCACTTCAGCGCGGGACGGCACGGGGTCTCGTCAGTAGCTGGCAGACATGGGGGGGCCCAGAGACACTCTGGTGAGTTTGCGCTTTCCGCGTTAGCCTCGTGTTCTGTATGCTGCGTAATGGCAGACACTTCTAATTTGATCTGATCACATTTGAACACGGGCTTTTTGTTAACAGTAAGTTCTGGTCTAGAAGTTTACCAGACTACGATTTTCAGTTCCTGGGTTTTGGAGACAGGAATCTTTTTAAAAGGAAGCCAAGTCAATCAATTCCCCCCGAGGCCCTTACCTGGCAGAAACTCTTCATCAGTGATGGTGAGTTTGAGCTCCTCTGCCATATCCCAGTCCTCAAGGCCGTTTTTCAAATGCAGGTTTTCCCAAAACGACTTGTTTTGAAAACTCAAGTACATTTTTTTGTATGGCAAAGTAAACTCCGGGCGCTGAGCGCAGCAGGATCTGTGAGGGTGGCACAAAGAATCCCACGAGCTTGAGGTGCTCTGTCCGCCAAGAGAGTCGGTTTCATCTATGTTTTTAAAAAGGATATCACACAGGTGGGTGAAAAGCTGGTCTCTGTTTCACACTTCTAAATACCTATTAAAGCCCCTTCCAGGGAGTAAGTGGCCTGTATTGGTGGAGTAAGGGAGCTGATTGAAAGATAGGTGGCACCACGTAGGCTCTGTTTTCTGCCCCTTTACTTTGCGAGAGCCTTGACAAGCAAGCCATTTCTGTGCTCATTAGGCTAACACTTTATTTTTGTCTGCTTCTGATAAAACGACAGCATTACCTATGCTCTGCAGTGGGCTTCCCCAGTCTGAGAACCCGAGTGTCTCTGGAAGCAGGATGGATCTCTGATCAGAGCGCGCCGGATGCATTTAGCAGGTACTGGGGAGCTCCCTCACCCTGCTTGCCCGGAAGCAGCGGGTTTTAAGGCTGGAAACTACTTTCCATCAGACAGGCAAAACACTGAGGGGGTGCCACAGTTGGGGAAAAGGAGGCAGCCTAAGCAGGTACTGGGCGTGCTTTCACAGCGTGTCCCTCAGAAACTTTTCGTGCGGCTTGAAGACGCAATCTAAATTCTGTGCCTTCCTGAATTGCTTTTGTTTCATCCACCGTACCTTTCACACACGGCCCCTGCCTAATCTGTCCCAGGTATTACGAAGGAAGCGATGTGGTTTGTGCTATCAAAAGGCGGCTGTGATACATCCTCATCCTATTCGCCTGCTCGCCGCCGCTCTTCTGCTCGAGGGGGCAGGGGATGTAGGTGGCACGGGGGGAAACGGCGCAGCTACAAATCAAAATCCAAGCCTTGGCTTAGTACCAGCAGGCAATTAGAATTCAGACTCACTACATATGTTGCCCATTTTGTAGGAGGACACAGGTCACGCTGATAGCGGAGGAGCACGTCAGGGACTTGCTGCCAGTCTGTAGCAGGGAAACGGACAGAATGAGCTGGTTTTGGCAATTGCTGGAGAAGATGGCGCCGTAATGGCGTCATAATGTTGGGAGAATCTCGGCTTAAAAGTGAATTCTGTGACCCTTGCACCAAAGGTTTGCCTTGGAGTTGTTTGGATTTTTTCTGCATGATGAAGGAAAAGGGTAAGATGCTTTTCCCAGCTGCGGGCTTGCTCTGCCGTGGTTCGGGCTAAATGTTGTGCACTGCTTGCTGTCACAATTCCCACCCTTTGCGTATTTTCACCTTTTGAGACGGGCTGTTGAAAAATCAGTCCAACACCAAAGCAAGCTTTTCTTGGAAAGTAACTTTCAAAAGGCAAAGAAGGACCTGGCACGCTCGGTTTTGCCTCTTCAATGAAAGCAGGTATGATGGTTTGTACTGTATTAAATTTTGCTTGCTCCTTGTTAGGCTTTTCACAAATATCAAGCCGGTAGGGCTCGGCGTTCACTGCACGCAAAAGACTGCCGTCGCGTAGCTGTTTCCGCCCTTGTGTGACAAAGTTCGGTCGTTAGCTGAGACGACGTGCTCCCCGTCGGATTCCTCGGGTGCGAGCAGGGCCCGCTCGGTTGACTGCTTTCCTCAAAAAAGCCCGAGTGCGCCCCAATCAAAATCCTTTCCCCTTTCTGAAACTGGAGCCTGGTATTTGACTTGAGATGTGTTGCGAACGGTCCAGCTACTATAGTTTAATAATTTACCACGTCTCACGCGGCCTGCCGCACCACAAACTTGCTTTCCCTCCTATCCAGAGCGAAACTCTCGCATGGCGGCGTATGCATCAGCTGAGGCGTAGTCATTTATTAAGCCTGTGATTATCTACACGCACCCTCGACTGATGCCTCACCTACCCACATAACCTTTGGTACTTCAGCAATAGACTCACACAAGAGCGCGAGACTGGATGCAGTTATGTTAATAATCTTAGAACCGCGTAAGTATTTTGGGGGGGCAAAAGACGCCCGGCGACAGCTAGACCTTGCGTGCAGATGAATTATTTTGACCTGCTTGCTCTTCGGCCAGGCGCGACTCCTGAAAAGCAAGCGGGGCAACACGTGAGGCACCGACGTGAGAAAAAGGCAGAGAATATTTGGGGATGGCCTTGTCCATGGGAAGGATGCTGTTCTCTGTGCTGCTTTCCAGGAACGGGCCCGGGAAGAGCGGCCTGGCAGAGCTGCAGGGGGGTAACCGGGGTGCATGGCTCGGCCCCAAGAGGCCACCCGAGCTGGCATTTTGCAGGGAGCAATTGAGTTCACCTGCAGCTGGTTCAGAGCCGGTGCCCCCGGAGTTAGGTGGGGGCTCTCTGGCAAAAGAGCTCCTGCAGAGCAGTGGAGGAGATGAGAAGCAGCTGCAGAGCTTCCAGGGCTGTTAGCAGCAGCTGGCCGCAGCTGATGAGAGTTTCCTTCCTCCCATCTTCCCCCAGGTTTCTGTGTTCCCAGAGAAGGCTGTGCTGGTCTGTGGAACAGGTAAGGAGTACAAGGGGAGGGGGGGGGATATGATATAACATAATGAAATGTCGTGCTCCACCCAGAGAAGCCCTGAACAGTTGTACTTAGACCCTCCCCCCAAAAAGATGTGTAAAGAGCTTGCTGATATTTCCTGCCTCTGCTGCTGGGACGGAAAGCGTTCCCCCATGTGATAACATTTACTTCTTACTGGTAGAGATTTGAGGCGCTGCTGTAATACAAACAGGTAAAGCAGGGAAACGAGCCCTGGGGTCTGCCCGGTTTGTGCAATGAAGCTGGCAAAACGGGGAGCAGAAGTATTGGTTTCCAGCTTAAAGCTGAAAATGTTTTAAACGTATATGATTGCAGCCACGGACCTTTCTCTTAAGTCGAGGAGAAGGCTAAAAGGCCTTAATTTTGCCTGTGGCTGTTCAGTTGCTGAATCCCCATGCCATCGGTTTGTATACTGTGTGTTCTGGGTGAAAGCATCGTAACCCCTGAGCTCTGTCTCGCTACCCCTGCTTTCCCAGGGCAGAGGGGTCTTGATCAGAATGATAGAGCCAATTTGCGGCAGATGAAATCTAAGGCTGCCGATTCCTTATGCCCTACTGCTTAATCAGAAGCTCACGCTGGTCTCCTAAAGCTATCTCCTTTTTTGGTCCCCCTCTAGCTTCGGAAGGTGAAACAGAAGAGAACCCGCTGACACGTGCAGAAGGCTGGAGTAGCCAGCGTCTCTGTCGGCGTCGTGAACGGAGCTGAGAAGTAGACAGGCGACAGGCTGTGGAGGCATCTTGGCTCAGGACGTCTGGATTCTTCAAGCCAGCTCTTTTCAGGTGAGCGTTACCTGCTCGGAAGCCAACTGATGGGATAGTTTTACAGAAAACGGCCTCGCCTACTCCCACACACCTCATAACTACGAGAACTCCAGGGAAGCTTTGTAAGGACGCGGGTTGGGGGCGGGGGGCAAGCGCGGTTCTCTTTCCTTGCTGATCCCCATCGCCTGGTGTTTTAGATTAAGACTTGTTTGCAAATCAAGAGAAAAGACGTTTCGGATTCAAGACGTAACTGTGAGGGTGCTCAGTTGCTTCTTGGGGTGTCTGACTTTGGTGTGTGCGCTTCTGTGTGCGCGCGTGAAGTGTACGTAGATGTCGTCAGCCGGGCTGCGGCTTCGTGTACGCACAGGAGCGTGTTGCGCGAGGTCTTCTCGGCAAGCCGAAGAAAGTAGATGTGCTCCTGTTTCTGAAAGGTGTTGGATCTGAGCTCACTCTCTCCCCTAAAGACAGGGGAGCTCTGTAACTTGGCTTCTGACTCAGAGTTGTTATTCGAGTCTGTCTCGTGTGGCTTTTGTATTCCACAGCTCCTGAGAGCTTTGAATTCTTGTAGTGTGACGTGCGCCTGTCTGTGGCGATAGGAGGGTGTCGTCTCTTCTCCTGGCTGTGCCCAGCTGATGGTGTTTGTACAGAAGAGCAAGCTCAGAGGGCCTGGGGGGAACTCTGGGCTGGTGCATACTGGTCACGCCAATCAACCGTGTTCTTCGTGTGTGTGTGTGTGTATATATATATATGTGTATTTGTATTTCTGTGGTAGAACAGAGATTAACTTCCAATTAAGTAATTGGTACTGTACCCCATCTTCCTAGCATGGGGTGTACAGTAGGTGCCTGGCTTCTCCCCGCACAGCGCTGCGCCCGCTGCATTGGCGTTGCTTTGATTCCCTGTGCTGCAGCAAGTGGCTGATCCTGCAGCTATGATATGGAAAGAGCTCCCGGGATCTGCGTGGCCTGGGGTTAAAACCAGTCCTTTCAGTTAAAGAGAGGCAGTGGGGAAAGTACGGGTGGGCAAGGGGAGAGGGGACACGAGGCAGAGAGGAGGCTGGGGACTGGTGAGAGTCGATTGCTCCATTGGCAGCGGACTGGGGGCTGTGTCAGGGTGCCCAGTTCATCCTGTGGATGCCTGGCTGTGTCTCCGTCAGTACCGTACGTAGATGCTGCTGCCATCGTAGCTGTTCGTAGCCTCCTCGGGATGCGAGGACTCGACAGATGTGCTTGATGAGCATCGCAGCCTTTTTTATTAGCCGTATTCTCTTCTCTCTGAACAGATATGGTATTTTACTGGTGGGGGAAAGGCAGCCTCTTACCCCCCACATCCTCAAATTCTGTGAAGTTGCAGTAAAAGAGCTGAACTCGGGTCCCTGCCCCTCCTCCCTGATTTTTAAAACCACTTCAAACGTGAGCTGGCAGACGATTGAAGCGACCGGTTCTGCTGGGCTTGCCGCCACTCACCTTTCGTGCCGCTCCCCCGCGGAACAAAGCACGGCGCTTCTCTTTGATTTCCCGCTTTGAAAGCCGTAGGGGACAGAGTCTGAAATGCTCTGCAACTTTTTTGGTGACTCTGCTCCGGTGCCTTCCTGAAGCACTGGGTGGATCAGGCCAGGGCTCCAGGGAGGAGACCTCAATCGGGGCTAAATTAGCCATCGGCGCGGGCTGGCCGACGGGACGCTTCGTCCCTCCCGGATGCCGCAGCCGGCATCCCCTGGGTTTGCAGGGAGGGCAAAGTATTGCGTGCGGTGAGGGGAGGAAGGAGCTGCAGAGCATCTCGGAGTCGGTGGCTTTGACCGATGCAGGCGGGGGTCCTGGAGGCCTTTCTGGCTGCCCGTCGCCAGCAACACGTGCCACCTCCCAGCTCAGCCCCTGCCCGAGGGAGGGGTCTGCCCTGTTCTCCGTTTCAGGTGCTTTCTGCCCAGAAGAGATGGCGGAGCAGAGCGCGTGCTGCCAGTCCCCTGGCCAGGTGGGAAGAGCAGCGAGCGCGTGTGCTGCAGCCGGTGCCCAGGGCACACGGTCTGTTGCCGCCTCCATAGGGGACGCTTCCTTCCTGTCACAAGTGCGGGGCTGGATGGAGGGGAGGGCAGGAGAGCCGGGCTTGCCTTCATGGTGTGAGCTTCCATGCCCCCTTCTGTGCCGTCAGGGCTCGAGATGTTCGCAAAGCTGTAGCTCGTAAGGCTGTCGTTTGCAAGCAGGTAGCGATGCAGGCCATTCCTGCATGGTGTGAGGGGGTGAAGACCCCCCTAGTACTGAATCGGCAACCCCACCTAAGTGTCCCAGAGCTCTCTGATCAAAATACAGACAGAGCTTGTCTCTGCTCAGCTCAGGAGATGACAAGACTGCAGCTCGCAGCAGCGCAGCGGCACTGCCGGAGCATGCGGTATGTGGTGAGAGGAGGTGCGGGTCGCGGCCGTGATGCTCAGGAGCAGTGGGATGCTGACTCGGCGCAGGGAGCAGCGGTAATAAAGCAGTAGGAATCAGTCCTGTTGAAGGAAGTACCAGATGACAGACTTGGGCTAAGGTTAATAAATCTGATCTCTCTTACTCTGGTGAGGCTCTTCCTGTTTTATAGCCGGCGTCGCTTTTGTATGCGTTGTGGAGCTGCAGAATTGAGAGGAAACCTCCTCTTGCCTGCTGGTTCAGGGCCAGGCTGGATGCCTCTGAATGGCTTCTTATGGGGTGGTACTGAAAATCTAAACACCTTCCCCTGTGTGTGTGTGTGTGTGCACCTCGCAGCCCCTGGGTGCGAGAACTGACGCCGGAATAGCGTTGAGCTGCTTATAGCAGGATGAGCCGTGTATCCGGACGTGAGCCTTTGCCTGAGCCCACGCTGTGATTCAGCCTGACTTGTCCTTCTTGTGGAGGGTCACCGGGATCGGGAGGACCATGTCACTGAAAGTGTAGTCTAAAAAAAAAAAACAAAAAACCACCAACCTTTTCTTTTTAGTGCTGCTTGAAACAGGGATGTTGTGTCTTTAAGGCGCCCCCTTCTCGCTCCCCTAATACCTCCAGGCCTCCGAGTGATTCTGGAGGAGAGGATCAGTGCAGGAGTTTAAGGCATCTTTCCCTGCCCTGCTGCACTGCTCACTCGCTGCTCCGAAGGCTGTGCTTTGCCATCTCCATGGAAACCATTAGTTGCTAAGCAACTGGAGCATCATCTGCGCTGAGCCCTCGCATCTAATTATCCCATCACAGTGGCTGAGAGGGGCTGGGGGGGGTTAACTCCTCTACCATGGCAGATCCATTGACAACACTTTAGTCATATTTAAAGGGACACGATCTCCCTTCTGCTGCGCTCATCGACACTCTCTTGCTCGGGCAATTACTCGCTTTTCTTGCGTCGTTGCGCTGTGAGGAGGGGTGCGGGTTTCTGTGAGCAGCAGGCGCCGTCTGTGCTCGTGGCAGGCTTGCTGCCTGCTCATGGAGCTCTGAGAGCTCTTCTTTCCATGCAAGTTATGCACGATGCACTTAGTGGTACGTTTGGATCCTGCAGCCCTTGCCTTGCCGGCTCTGTCTGGGCCGTACTTTCAGTCCCTCGTGTATCTCCTTTGTGTTGTGATCGCCTCGATGCTGCCCTTACGCTATTGTCTCTGTCCCCGGAGCCCGACGTCAGGTCTGCTCTGGGAAGTATTGCCCGTTCTTCGGAACTCAGCAATAGAAGAGGTGGGCAGCTCGCTGTCTTTGGTCCGTCTGCAAACTAAAGCAACCGTTGCGTAGCTCGATGTTCAGTAGTACCTTGCTGTTTGCTAGAGGTTAAGTCTTCGAGGAGCACTGCAAGCCTGAGGTGTAAAGTGACAGCTAAGGAAAATCTAATTTCCTGGACCTCTGTAAGTGGACAAAGCCACCAGCTGACTGGTGAATTTTGAACGTGCAAATAAAGGAGTCAGTCCGAGAGCTGATTCTGATTTAGAGTTTGCAAATCCAACGTCGACGTCGTGCAGGACTCGGTCTCCCCGCCGTGACAGATTGCATCTGGGTGAGGTTCCCGGGCTCGTGAGGAGCGCGGTAGCAGTTTGAGTTACCTTGAGACCAACACCTGAGCTTCACGGAAGCCAGACTGCACCAAGGTCCGTGCCTGAGTAAATTGCGTCAGCTTCTTGCCTGGCTGGACAGGGAAGGTTTTTGCGCTCTCCTGGGAAATGAATGCTTTGCAATTTACTAAGGTGCTTGCTTTTTTAGCGATGGGACCAGTGAGGATGGGGGAGGTTGGTTAGAAAGTTTTCCCCATCTTTTTTACTGTGTAGGTCTGTGAACCAGCTGAGTGTTACTGCAAAGCTTCCTAGCAGTGTCTGCTGTGCCTTGTATCAATAGTGAGGGTAGAGCTGCTTCGGCAGGAGGGCAGCCCAACCTGACCCTTGGAAAGGAAGAGAAGCCCTAATACCTCCCCGATTTGTCGTTGTTTCTGTGTCCGTCCTCAAATCGTAATGTCTTTCGCTGGAGCCAGAGCCTGCGGGCACCATTTAGCCCTGGCAATATGTTGTGCCAACCTGTTAGCAGCGCTTCCACCCCTCTCCCTTGGAACGGGACCAGGGCACGCGGCTCTCCGAGGAATGAGTGGCCGGGGGCTACGTGGGATGGGGTGGCTTGGGAAGATGGAGCAGGTGCCCCCTACCTCACTCTCAGGGTAGAGGGATGATGACGATTATTATTAGAGCTCTTGTAAGGATCTTGGGGAGGGGCAGGTGGAGGAGAGAGACATATTTTGTCACAAAAATGGGAAATGTAATTAAAGTCCCCGTGTTAATTAGGAGCTGGAGGGGAGAAGTGGATGGATTTCTGCCTGAAGTTGCATTGGCAATTGGGTACTTTGCGTAATGCGAACAGACAAGGAAGAACGGCTTTGGAGGACAAGCATGGAAGATGGAAGTATAGCGCAGAGGTTCCTGTGGCTTGGAGCGGAGCGTGTAGTTTAAAGGAAAAGCTTTGTTCTCCCCAGTCGAAGCTGGGAAACTGAAAAGAGGAATGGTGTCCACAGCCTCTCAGTTTTGGTCTTTGGTGTAAACTGGCTGTGTGGAGGCTCGCGGGAAGACGGTCCTGGCCCGATGACCCGCGTGTCTTCCTCTCGCCTGTCGCCTGCCTGGGCGCCTCCCTGTTCCCTGCATGGGAATTTTCAGTCCCAAGAGCATCAGATCAGCACGCCCGTCCTCTTAAAAGAAGTGGACGTGGGAGAGTTCCCGAGCTCCCGCCTCCCTGTCGACGGTGGGCATCCCAGCCGAGCCCAAGTCTTGTACAGCTTCTGAGACAGAAAGTGGGAATATCTCATAGCTCCGTGCAGATCAGGGCACCTGAAACCTCCTCATCTGCCCCCCTGGAAACGTGCGCGAACGCTCATTGGGTGCGGGTCCCTGGTGGTTTCGGGTGCTCTAATGAGGAATATAATGCTTGCTTTTTTTTCCTCGCGGGTCAGGAGTCAATGAGGTTACAGCTCTGCTGCTCTGTCAGGCTGGTGAATGTCAGGGCAGGTATAATGGGAGTATCTCATAGGTTTGGATCTTGGGCTCCTTTGCCGTATAGGACAGACCTGGAGAAACGCATCGGGAAACGGTATCTGCCCTGTTTGTAGCGGGGCACTAATGTATTTAACGCGGGGATCCTCCGCTCCTTCAGCTCTGCCTGTACCCCATTACCGGGGGTCTGGAGAAGGGAAGGGGAGCTGGCTTCTATACGTGCTTCATGGGAAGCTGAAGCACCACATGGAGACCTGGGTGGAAATGAGTAGGGGATGTACCCGATGTACCTACTTACAAGAGGGCATTTAAAAATGGGAGGGTATTGCAAAACCTGAACGCCTCTGTGAGAAAAGAGGGTGGTGGTCCTTGTGCACGTGGTGGTGTTTGGGGGAGTAGAGGATGACTCCGCTTCTTTGCACAAGTGGTTGTCTGCGTGCAGAAATTAGGGGAATTGTTCAAAATTTAGTTTGCCACGCCTTGGGGGCTCGCAGGGATCAGGGGAAGCAAACGTGCAAGCCTCTGACTCGCACACGAGGTCCCAGAGTTAGGATGGAGTAATCTAAAAGCTGGCTGAGCCATGCTCTGAATGTTAACAAGGCAGGCAGCACGCACGAAAATGCTGCAGCCCGGCTCCTGGTGCCCGGCTTTGCTACCGGTGCGGCTGCTTCCCTGAAAAAGAGCAAAAGGGCTTGAGCTGGCAGAGCGTGCCCGAGGACCCGAGCTTCTGCGGCTCGGGGAGCGAGGCAGCCTGGGAGCTTGCAGAGCAGGACGGTGAGCGTGCCTCTGAGCTCCATCCAAAAGCGAGGTGAAATGCTCCCTTTGCACCTGCAGGCTCCCCGGTGGAGGACAGCACCCCTCTATTTGAGCAGAGTATGGCCTCAGGCCGAGCTAGGGCAGCACTTGAGGAAGTGCGTCGCAGTTCTCATCCGCGGAGCGCGATGGATTTGGTTTGTAAGATTGCCCGCGTCTGTCCTGGTGGATGAACGCTGTGCTGGAGCAGCACGCGTGACCGCAAGCACACGGTGCTGTCGCATGGTGGTTGGGACAAAGGAGAAATTAAAGTGAGGGAGGGAATTTGGAAAGATGGAAAGTCGCTGCCTAAGCTGGAATTTGGCCAGGACACTGAATTGAGCAGCCCGACTTCTGGAAAACGTTGAGGGATTTGTAACGGCTTGTTTGAAATACGGTGCTTGAGGTATCGCAGTTCCTCCAGCGTGGCTGGCTGGGTAGGACGTTCCCCGGCTGTCGGATGGCCAGCAGCGTTTCCAGTTTGCTCCCCAGCCTGGAAGTGGAACTGGGGAATGTCTCGCCCCGTCCGCTCGGCTATACTGCATCCTTGCTCTTCTGCTTTGCTCGCGTGCTCTCTCTTTTGCTTTGCTTTTCGTTTCCTTTTGGCATCTCGGGGCTTAAAGCGTTTCCAAGAAGAACTGAAGTTAGGAGAGCAGCAGCTGAGGAAGCTTGCCAAATGCTCCACGTTGGTTGACAGCTCTTCTCAAAACCAGATGGTTACTAATTAAAGGGAGTCAAGTGAGGAGGCTGCATTGGCCTTTTTTTTTTTTTTTTTTTTTTTTTTCTCCTTCCTCTGAAGAAAAGATTTAGTGACCTTGGAGGAAGATCGTCTTCCTCTGTTGGCAGGGATGTTGTCTTCCAGTGCTTGTAGTCTGTGGTGGTCCCAGTGATACCTACTAGGTGCAGGATCTTTCTGAAGAAACAGGCTCGCTGTTTGCTCTAAGCCCAAAGTAGCTGCCACGGGAGGTAGGGCAGAAATGCAGTTGTAAAAAGAAAACACAAAGCGGGAGAGAAATTTTCAATATTGGGAAGAGCCCTTCTCCCAGATCTTCTGCGGGACCTTTCCCTGAAGCCTTACATCGTCAGTAGAAACGAGCCTGACGTCGTGCCGCCCTTTCGCCGAGTCTTGCCGTCCTCGGGGAACTTCTCCTTGGTGCTCAGCCTGCTGCGCCTTTCACGCAGAGGAATGCTTTAAACAGGGCTGCCCTTGGGCCATCCGTGTGCACGTGGGCTGCTCCACGCGGCTTTTCTCCGTGGTACTGGGGGCTGGATGGCTGGGAAAATGAAGGGCAAGCACAGCGTGTTTCTCTATTTTCAAGAACATTTGGTTTCTAGAGGAAATCTTAACAGATGCACTGTCAACGCTTAACGGTTCAACCTCATGTGGAAGAACTGTGTATGAGGAAAAATGTATTGGCAGTAACAAACACCTCCCACTCACATGCATGTCCAAGGGAAGTGTAGCAGCTTTGTCTCAATTAGCTTCTAGAGCTGTGGTCTTCCACAGGCTCCCCCTGGTGAAATCTTGCTCCTTCCTCCTGTTGGCATCACTGCTGCGTGGCTGGATTTTGGGGGACTTGAACCAGGATGGCTGGTCGTGCCTTTCACATGGGATTGCCCATAGGAATACGCTTTGGTACTATACCCCCGAGAATTTTGCTGTTAGATCATGCTCAAGAGTTTCAGAGATGAGCTTAGCCCTGCTGTAGGCAGTCCTGCATCGTCCTGTTCCGTCCGTTTTCTTTCTGCCCTCCACGTGTTCTGGGGAGACAAGTGCTGCTTTGATGCTGGACTTTCAGAGACTCTTAGACAGGACCCGCTCTACATACTGCAAAGGGTCAACACAGGGATCTCAAACCTCGCTCTCCTTTTGAATGGAGGAAGTTGTACCGAGTGCCTGAATCAAAGGGTGTCTATGCAGCTTGTGCCAAATGCGGTCCAGCCCCCCGAGAGATGTCTTTTCTGGTTCCGGTTGGATATTGTGCCTTTCTTGAAACCTGGGCTCCGCTTGGGAATGACTGTCTGGTTGTGTCTTGTGTTTTGGGGCCGGTGCAGCAGTTCTAACAGGGCGTTGTGGTACTAGGGGGTGTCCTGGGGACTGGTAGGGCTGTCCCGCTACCCCTCCCCGGACCAGGCCAATGCGCAGCTTTCCCTGCCGGAATATTGCTGCCAGGTAGAGGATGGCAGGTTTGTGCAGGAGCTGCTGGCACCACTTGCGGCTCCTCGTCCTGCTGGCCCTGCAGAGCGAAGGTGGGCAGAGGAGGTCCCTTTACCCTCGGGGGGCTTCTCTTCTCGGTGGGCTCCCTGGGAGTCGGGGAGTGCTGACCCGGGGTCTGTCCTTTTGTGTCCCTGACAGCACAGTGCAAATCCACATCTGCATGATGCTGCTGAAGCATCCTCTCTCTGTCATGAAATATTCATACCCGCCTCCAAAAGGGCTCCAGCCCAGCAAATCTGTGTGTCCCTCCCGTGCCCCCCCCCCCCCCCCGAGGCAGTCTGTGCTGTAGAGAGGGCGGCTGTGGGCTCTGCCGTGAGGTCAAGCCAGATCCAGGCAGCTGATCTCTGTCTTTGAGGAAATAAAACAGAGCAGAAAAGAAGTAGCAAAACCCCAGGAGGTGCTTTTGAGACTTAACCCTTTCCAGGCTGGGAAGCACCGGCAGAAAGAGTGTGCAGGGAGAGCCAGATCCAGAGCGCAGCTGAGATGCTGTAGTCCTTTCTCAGGCTGGGAAGATTGTTCCCAAGGCCTGGGAACCCTGCTGGAACAGGCTCTGCTGGTTGTTGGATGTGCTGGTTTAAATCCATCTGATGTCAGTTGCCATGTTTCTCCTGGCTTTATTGAAAGCCGCCTTGATTTCACTGTATTCGCTCCGCAAAGTGCGAGTCCTCGCTAGAATGTCGCGGAGGAGTACTTCGTTTCCCCTGTGGGTGGAGGAGCATAAATCTTGGGTCTCGTGAGTTAAGTCTCTTTGATTTGGTTTGGTTTTTTTTTTATGCCCAGGGCATTTTTGAGCCTCCTCCTCATTTATGGTTCAGATGTCAGACAGTAAAGGTAATATATCACATCGGTTATAGCGAGACTGTTCTGCTCGGGGGAAGGTTTCTGGACTGGGAGTGGTGGCTGTAGGACTCCCTTGGTGACCTCCATGAGCCCTGCTGTGCTGCAGGAACCTCGCCTCGATGGGTGGCTCTGGAGCAGCGCAAAGAGCTGCCCCGGGAGCTCTCTGGGCAGGCGTTAAGGTGAGGAGGGGATTCGGTACTCGGGCACGCAGCGCGGGTGGTGTTTGAGCGGCCTGGCCGGGCTGGCGGATGCAACCGGTTCGTTCGTCCCTCCCCGTTCATCCCCTTGATAATCCGATTTACATTCCCTTTTCTTCCCCTGGATCCTGCTGTTACCATGGGAACAATGTCCACAGTTGCGTTTCATTGGCTTCCGGAAAAACTCCTTTTTCCCTTTCCCCCTGTCTCTTTTCCCTTTTCCAGCTTGGACACGGAGCTGTGGCTGTCAAAGGATGGGGAAGCTTTTGAGCTGGGACGAAGGCAGCGGTTAGAGGGAGGAATTGGGGAAACGCGGCAAGACTGTGAGGGACTGGATGAAGTCATTCTGCTTACGCGGTCTTTGGCTTGGTCTTTTCTGTGTCCCACAGCTATGAAAGGGAGTCCTGGCCACCTACTGTCTGCGAGTCTGCCCGCTCCCCCCGAGGGTCTCTCCGGCTTTGAGTCCACCGCTGTCTCTGGCAGCCTGGGAAGCCGGGACCGGGGTGGTACATGTTGTGCAATTCGTTGTAGCTGAGGGATTTCCCTGCCTCTTTCTACAAAGACCCAAGCTGGTGTCGTGACTGCTGTGTGGCTGAGAGATGGGAGGAGATGCTGCTCCAGGCTCCTGCACTATCGCCTTTTGCTTTGTCCAAGAAAATTGTGCTTGGGCCTGGTAGATTAGGAGTGCGTGCGGAAGGTCACAAACAGCGGCGCTGCTACGTCTGAACAAATTCTCGTGTGTTGGCGTCTTTGTTCCTTCAGTAACTGCGCCTCGGTGTTTTCAAGTACAGCATGCTTGCTTCAGTGGGGAGAGGGGTTGCATTTGGGGGAGGAAGAGGCAGCGGCAGAGGGGAGGGGCTCCCCAAGACCCTTCTTAGGAGGGTTCTGCTGTTACTCAGTCCCACGCGCCGTGGGGCTAGCAGCGAAGCTGCTCCAGCCTCGCCACCCTGGCCTCCGCTCTTCCTTGCCCTGTCGAGTCACACTCGTAGAGAGCCAGCGGGGCTTCAGCAGCCGCCCTCCAACTCTACCCATCTAAACCCAGTTCCTGCCTCTGGTTTTGTCCTGGCCAAGCACCTCAGCGCCCGGCTGACCTCGTTACCTGTGGCCAGGCCAGCCCCTGTATTTGGTGTTCTGGCTCTGCCAGCTTTTGCCGCCGGACACGCAACTCTCCTGCAACCCCTCCGGTGGCCTTCCACCTGGGAGAGGATCTTGGTGCGTGGTTCTCGGTGTCCGCGCCGCACAAAGGGCAGTTGTAAAGTGCGTCAGGTACCTGTTAGCTACTCGAGAAGGGCTATCCGTGCGGAAAGGCATGGTTTAACATGGCGCCAGCTGTAAGCTGCTGCTGCTGCTGGGGATGGAGGGTTCGTTTAGCTTTTTGCGTTCTAGCGCAGGGATGAGGCTGCGTGGCGTGCCAATCCATTTCCTCGCTTCTGTGCCTGGATGTTAAAGCTCCGTTTGGCATTTTTCACCGGAGCCACAGTTTCTCCTTTTTCTCTTAATTAAAACATCCCCTTCTGCTGCGCACGTGCTGCTCTTCTGTCACGCGTTGCCCCGGAGATAGCTGCATCCCCCTTGCATCATCTGAGAGAGAAAAGAGGGTAAATACAACGAGCCAAGGTGTTTTCCAGTGTTTTCTCCTCCCGGCTCCGGCGCTGCACCTCAGCCCCGGGTCTACGGGGGGGGAAACGCCACTGGGGGGCGGGGGGGGGACGCGCCCCCGGCTGCCCGGGGAAGGGCCGGGCCGTGCCCTGCCTGGCTGCCGCCGTGCCTTCCCTCCCTGCCGGGGGAGCCCCCGCCGGGCCCCGGGGCCGCTGCCCGCGGCGCTCCCGGCAGCGGCGCCGCCCGTGCCCGCCAGGTGGCGCCGCCGGCCCCGCCGCCCGCCCCGCCCCGCCCCGCCGCGGGCAGCGGCCCCAAACGCGCCCCCCCCCCCCGGGGCATGGAGCCCGCCGCTCCCCCCCGGGCTGGGGCGGCCCCGTTCCCTCGGGCGGAGCCCCCTGCGCCTTCCCCGGCCGGGGCCAGCAGCGGGCGGCGGGGGGGGGCGGCGGGCTGGGCTCCGCGGTGCCTCCGCGGGTGCGGGGGGGGGGCGCAGGGGGCGCTGCAGAGCGCGAAGGGAGCTGGAGGCGTCTGGAGCGCGGGAGGACGCGGAACAGGAACGCGAGCGACGGGCGGGGGGGCGGCGGCAGGGGGGAGCCGTGCCCTGTCCCAAACCCGCGGGGCGGGCCGCTGGGGTGCTCCGCACCTCGGGCAGGCAAGGACTGCCAGACCTGCCTACGTGTACCTGGGTTTGGGGCATGGATGAGCAAGGGCCCGGTAGAAACCAAGGGAGCGGAGCCTGGTCGTGCAAGTGGAGCCCGTGGTGGTGCTCGGGCGGCCGTGTGTCCGGGCGGCCGAGCCTGGCTGCGCCAGCCCTGCCAGCCAGGGTCTGTGCCCGCTTCTCTGTGGAACAGGCCCACCCCTGGGATGCTGGGGGAGAGGCTTTTCCCCCAGCTGGGGATTTGTATGGTTGTGGCTTGCACATCACCGAGACATGCGTGACTGCCTCGGGAGCGGAGGCTGCCTGCGTGGGAACGGGGCAGGCAGCGCCAGGCCGCGCTACCGGTGGCACGAGTCCCCGTTGTCCTGGCAGATGGCGCAAGGCAGCAGCTCGCTAACTTCTCCTGTTGTGACCCTGTTTACAGAGCGGTGATTTTGGGGGGCCCCAGATATTAACAGAGACACTGAATAAAATGGAGTTTGTGTCAGGCTTGTGACCTCCCTGACAGCTCGCCGGATTTCTGCTCTGGGACTCGCTGACTCGGGGCCTGAGTGTCTGCGGGGACCGAGCCTCCAGGAGCCCCCTGGAGCTGGAGGCACCGAGTATATAAATCAAGGGGAAGGGGTTACTCCGTTCGTAGTTCTGCCTTGCTGTACGACAGCAGGGACTGTTCTTGCACCGTCCCTGTCTCGGTGTCCCCCAGTACGACGTGCCGCGCTTGCCCGTGCTCTGCGTGCACCCATGCGCCGTCCTCTGCTCCTGGCCGTGCACGCCTGCGGAAAGCGTACCGGCCCCCAGCACCGGCCCCCAGCACCGGCCCCGCCGCCCCTCGCTGCCGGGGGTGCCTGCGGATTCGCCCGCCCGCGACGCGCGGTTGCCCGTGCACGTGCGCTCGGTGCGTGCCGAGGCTGCGCCGGGGTCCGCTCGGGCGGGGGGCGGGCGGGGGGCGGGCCGGGCCCGGCGGAGCGGGGGCCGAGGAAGGCGGCGGCAGCAGCAGCCGGGCGGGCCCCAGAGCCGCCCTGGTCGCGCAGCTCCCGCGGGTCCGGCTGCTGCCCGCCCGGGGGAGGGAACCCTCGCCGCTCCCAGCCGCCCGCGCCCCGCCGGGCTCCCCCCCCCCGCGGGCTCCCCCCTCTGCGGCGAGGGCGCCGGGCCGAGCCCACCCGGCCGGCCGCCCGCCCGTCCTCCCGGCGAGGGATCTGCTGGCTTTGTGTCACCCCGGCGCTGCGATTGCAGAGCCAGCCCTGCCTGCTCAGTTTTTCCAAACCCGCACTTGGAGGGAGGCGCCGTATCAGGATAAGAGTCCTCCCGCCGCCTGCCACCTTCCCGCTCCCCAGCCCGCCCCAGCCCCGGGTGGCAGTGGGAGGCGCCGGCGCCGCCGATGGCCGCATTTATCACGCCGGTGGCCTCGCTAAATGGTTTAACCCTTTGCGCCCCGCAGGCTGCCTGACGGGCTCCGGCTCTCCCGGCCCTACCGGGTGGCAGGGGCAGAGGCTCCCTCCCAGCCCCAGCACCGGTGAGCCTCAGCCGGTCGTTGCTTTGCCGCCGGCCGGAGGCTGCTCTGGACGGCAGCGACGTACCGAGACCAGAGGCAGCAAAGCAAATGTCCCTGTAGGGCCCTCCGCAAAGGGCGGCCCGACTACAGCTAGGGCACACAGCGCGGAGGCCGCCCCAGGCCCGGCTGCTGTGGTAGGAGTCAAGCTCATCTCCTGTGCCAGAATCCCGGCAGCATCGGGACTCTGTGTACCACGCAGCAGCCCTGGGATGAGTTCCCCTGGGGCTGCCGCGAGTATCTGAGGTGGTGGGAGGATGAGGCTGGTGTGGGGAGCGCGCAGGAGTCCCGAGGAGGGAAGGAGGCCTGAAGATGTCCCTGCGCCTGTACAAGCGTTACGAGCGCATCTGAGGCTGGCAGGTACAGCAAGGCGTCCGGGATCCCCAGCCTCGGTGTCTTTGTGATCCTGGAACCGTGTCAGGAGTTTGTCTCTGCTAGACGACGGTGTGTCAGCTGTGCTGTGGCTGCAGCAGCAGATTTCCATTTGGGAAGAGGATGGCTCAGCTTGATTAAATTCTTCTCCAGTACTCCGGCGCAGGCTGTGTTTTGCCTTTAGGACTGCAGCATAGGAAAATCTCGGCGTATGGAGGGGGGCCAGGGCCCAGCTCTGGCGCGAGGATGCTGCGCAGGAGACTGTGGCTGGCTGGCCGCGTCGCTTCCCACGTTGTCTTTGTGCTTCCCGGTTTCTTTGGCTGCGGTGGGTGAACGGCCTTGGCCTGCTGGAGACGTGATGGTTAATATTCAGTGCGAATGGCACGGGCTGGGATCCCATTTGAAAGCAGCAGAGAAGCCAAGCTGGGCGCCCCGGGTTCTGTCCAGGTCCGTCTAGCCAAGGGCACAGGCTGCCTAGGCAGATGCGGAGGCGGCAGAGGTTGCGCAGGCTCCTCGCAGCTGCCTGCTGCTGGCGGCTGCCCTGCTCAAACTCCGGCGAGCACGGAATGAGGGAGCCCATTCTTCCCCGGCTGGCCACAGGGCTGGGCACAGACCTGGGGCCTCTCCCGGGCTGGCTTTTTTCCCCCTTTCCCTGAGCGATGGCTTTGTAGTACCATCGAAACAGAAGCGGAATTGAGACCTTGCGACGCAGCCCGAGAGAGATGGAGGCACAGCAGGGACTTACAAGGCTGTGGGACAGGATCTGTGCCCCCGTCTGAGGGGAGAACGGGCACTGCGGCCAGGGGTCTGCCTAGGGATGGGTAGGACCGGGGGTAGCGTGGGGAGTGCTGAAAAGATGTTTTTCAGCCGCAGTCTACCTCTGCAGCAGTAACGTAGCCTCTTCCACCTTCCTGATGGATCTTTGCCTTTCTGGAGGAACATGGGATGAGTCCATGTGCCAGGTCTGTGGATTTAATGACTGAGCCGCCACCAGCTCCCTGCTTTGTACCAGCAAAACAAGAGGGCTGCCCCGGGATCGTTGTCTTCATCCCAGTTCATTTGTGCTCTCCCATCTCCGGGGCCCTTGTCGGGGGTTGGTCTGGGACTGGAGCGAGCCACTGGGGAAACGCTTTGTAAGGAGGCGGCTCCAGCTAACTGTGAGTCACATCATTAATTCCAGTACAGTTAATTGGGCCTAATTAATCATATTCATAAGTGTAACGAGGGCCTTGCCCACAGGAGGCTTGAGAAGGTCTGAGCTTGGGGCTGGCGTTCCGGAGAGGCGACGGGAACGAAGGAGTCCCGGAGCCCTGGAGGCGGCTTGGGACCCGGCTCCCAGGTGCTCCAGACATCCTCATCCGTAGAAGCACGACAGGCCAAGGCCGATCCTTCCGGCCCGGGTTCCCAATATCCTCGGTGTCCTGCAGAGGTAGAATGCGTCAGGAGCTGCTGGGTGGCCGGTCCCACTTCTTCCCGGGGACGGCTGGGGTCGTGGTCGCAGACGGCTCTCCCTTGGCCCTCGACTGGTCTGGGGGGGAGGCTCCCGATTCCCTGGGTGTGTGCTTTGCGGTCCAAAGTCAGGAAAGCTCCACGCAATGGAGGGGCAGGTAATAGCCAGCCTGGGCATCTCGGCTGGGGGCTCGCTAATGCGCCGAGGTACCGCTCAGCTCCTGGGATGAAGTGCTGCTGCGGTGGTGGCAGCGGTGGTGGCAGAGGGAGGCTTTGAGGAGCTCCGAGGACTCTGTCTCCCCATCTCCTCCCCTCCCTGTCTCTCCTAGCGTGGGCGTAATGATAGAGGAGGGAAGGGGAAACTGGGAGTCGGAGTCAAGTGTAGGGAGGGCAGCTCGCCCGGCAGATGTTAATTAAAGACAGAGGTTCAGCGCTGAGCCGGCGGCGGCTGGTCCTCCCGCTGACCTTTCCCAGTCTCGCTCTGCCACTTTCATGTGCGCAGGCTGGGAGAGATGCGAGGGGCTGTGGTGTAGAAAGCCCGGGAGGCTGCGGGGAAGGGAAGGAGCGGGAGGGAGAGGCAGCCAGAGGGCCTGGAGGACAGGTGGCGCCGCACGTCCCCTCTGCACCAGGCGTAGCTGGAGGGAAGGAGCTGCCAGTCTGGCCCTGGCAGGGAGCTGTTGTGCCAGACAGCCGTGGTTGGGCACTGTCTTTAACCCACTGCGCCTGTGCGTGCCGTCTGCAGGGACGCGAGCCCGGTGCTGCTGCTGGGAAGGATGAAAGCGTGAAAATATGTCACTGCTTTGCTGATGAGGCGCTCGGGAGCTCACCGGAGAGGCGGGGAGACGTACGGCCTCGCTGCTCCCCGCTCCCTGGGAGGGGTACCTCAGGGTATGGTTGGGTGGCCGGTGTAAGCCAACGCCCGTGCTCCCGCCACGGCACCCCAGGTTTGGGGGGATCCCACCGCCTCCTCTCCTGCCTCCGCTTCCCAGGGGCGGGCTGGCTTCCTCGCTCCGAGCCGGGGGAGGGCGAGCCACCGGGCGTCCGGCCCTGGTTGGCGGCTGCGGATGTGCGCGCGGGCAGAGCAGGGGGGGTAAGGTGTGTTTTCATTTTCAGTCGGGGCTGCTGCTTCCCGTCAGCGGAGATGGATCGCTTGTCCCTGGATCCCCTTTAGCTCTGCAACGCTTGGAGCTGCTGCCCAGTGGTCCCTGCCTCTAGCCCTCTCTTCCCAGCCCACCCCCGAGCGGTTAGTTCACTGCAGCCAGGAAGGTGGCACATCCTGGTTAGGATGCTGCTGGCATCCTCCAGGAGCGGGTGGACTGGCTTAATAGCCTGATGCGCGCGTGCACTTGCATGGCTCCCTTCTGCCTGCGAGGAGAGAGGGAGCGGGCGCAGAGCACGGGCAGCCAGCGAGCCAGCTGCGTCCTCGCTCAGCTGCACCCTGTGCCCCTGGGTCGGCGGAGGGCTGCCCAGCCGAAGCAAATGGTGGATTTGGGGTGGATGTTGCTTCCACCTGAGCCTGCCACCCGGCTATCCCCAGCCTCCTTGTCTCCTTCTTCTCTCTGCTCCTTGGGTCTCATCTGCCTCTCTCCGCTCCTGTCGCCCCCACCCTGGTGTAGCTGTGAGTCACATCGTTGGTTCCAGTACAGTTAATTGGGCCTAATTAATCATATTCATAAGTGTAACGAGGGCCTTGCCCACAGGGGTCTTGAGAAGGTCTGAGCTTGGGGCTGGCGTTCCGGAGAGGCGACGGGAACGAAGGAGTCCCGGAGCCCTGGAGGCGGCTTGGGACCCGGCTCCCAGGTGCTCCAGACATCCTCATCCGTAGAAGCACGACAGGCCAAGGCCGATCCTTCCGGCCCGGGTTCCCAATATCCTCGGTGTCCTGCAGAGGTAGAATGCGTCAGGAGCTGCTGGGTGGCCGGTCCCACTTCTTCCCGGGGACGGCTGGGGTCGTGGTCGCAGACGGCTCTCCCTTGGCCCTCGACGGGTCTGGGGGGGGAGGCTCCCGCCTCCCGGGGTGCAGGAGCCCGTTGCCCGTGGGAGGAGGGCGGCTGGCGCGTGGGCCACTTGTTGGTCACGGCGGTAACGTGCTGCCCTTGCCGGGGCCGGGGCCAGCGCTCCTGCGTGGGGCCTGGGAGCCGCGGCGAGCGGGGCCCCGGCTGCGGGATCCCCCCAGCGCCCCGGGGGCGGCGGGGGCGCGGAGCGGGCTGGCGGCTTGGGGCAGCGCGGTGCTGGGGAGCAGCGCCCGCCGCCAGGAAGCGGCGGATCGGCGCGCGGGGCTTTTATTTTGACAGGGCAGCGCCTGGCTCCGCGCTCGGAGGAAAGTGAACGATCCTGTTTCTCCAAATGATTATTCAGGCTCCGGCGGAGAAAGGAGCACTCGGCACGCAGCGCCTCGCCCCTCGCCACGGCGTCCCCGCCCGCGCCCGGGCCGCCGCGCCCGCCGGCACCGCAGCCCGCCGCCCGCGCCCGGCCGCCCGCCGCAGCGCGGGGAAGCCGCCCGCGGCCCGGGGCCGGGCGGGCAGCCGGGGCCCGCCGCGGCCGGACGCCCACCCCCGCCGGCGGGCGCGGGCTGGAGCCGCCGCCGGCGCCGGCGGAAGGAGCGGCGCGGCGGGGCGGGGGGCTCCGCCGGCAGCGCCGCCGCCGGCCCCGGCCCCGCGCCCCGCGGCGGGCGGCCGAGCCATGAGCGCGGCCCGCGCCGCCGGCCCCGCGCCGCCGGCCGGCCCTCAGCAGCCCGCGGAGCCGCGCCGCGCCGCCCCGGCGGGCTCGCCCGGCCTGCCCTGAGCCGCGCCGCCGCCGCCGAGGTGAGTGCCCCGCCGGGCCCGGGCGGCCGCCGCCCCACCGGGCCGCCCCGCCTCGGGGCTGTCATCCGGGCGCGTCCCGGCAGCCGCGGTCCCAGCCGGGGAGCGGGGAGCCGCCGTGCTGCGGCTCCCGGGGGGGGGGGGCGGCGAGAACTTGGCGGGGGGACGGCGCTCCCCGCGCGGGTCCCGGCCTCCCGCGCCCGGCGTGCCCGCTGCGGGCCGGGGCGAGGGGCCGGCTGCGGGCGCCGGCCGGGGACGCGCTCTCAGCGCCCCCGCGTTCCTTGGGCCCGTCTTGGACGTCGCCCCCGGTGCGCGCGGCCCTCCCCGCTTTGCCCTGACCTCTGGGGGGGCCGCTCTCCCCGGGCCCTCGCAACCCCCCGCCGCGGCTGCTGGCCGCCCCCCGAGGACCGAGGAGCCCCGAGTGGGGGGCTGCGCTCCAGGCGCAAACAACTTAGTTGCGCTGCGCCCGGTTTTACCTGGGCTGCTCTGGATTTCACGAGCCGATGCCGGCGCTATTAAAGCCCTCGGGGAGGATTGGAACTGGGATTCCTGTATCCGGGCTGGCCGCGTTTCACGTGGGGTTTAAATACACGCTTCTGTCAGAGCCCATCCTAGATGTCAGGGGAGAGCTCTCCCCTCCCTTTGCCGTGCCCTGCTCGGTGGGCTTCTGTGCACTCTCGAGGTAATCCAGGCATGTGGTCGGTGTGGAGGAAAAAGGGGGCAAACGCCATAGGTGCGCGCGCAGAAAAGATCCGACGGAACGAGACCTTCCCTGCGTTGCATTAGGAACGTGTCTTTAGCAGGTGGTGAACTTGTCCTAGCCCTGCTCTGCTAGCAACCACTTGCTGGAGTAGAAATGTGAGAAGGATGCATATCTGAACACATAAGTAATGCTACGTGACAGGGCAGGCTGTTGTGTTGTTGTGCGCGGCGTCTGCGCGCCTCGGGGGCAGCGCTGCTTGACAGGGTGTCAGGGCTGCAGCATCGTAGGGTTGTGTCCTGGCTGCACCAGGCACGGGGCTGCCGGCGGCGTGGCACCGAGGACAGCCGCACACCTTCGGCTGCGGTGCCTCCCCGCGGAGCGGTGCCGCGGGAGCCTGAGCTCTGCGTGCTCTTGACCTGCGGGGTCTGCGCCGCGAGCGCGGCTGCCGCTCGTTAGCCTGCCCAAAAGCTGTTTCGTGCCAGGTACGCAGTAACGACACGCAGCTCCTTCCAGCCGTCGGTCGCCAGGCCTCTGCAAAGGGACGTACGTGCGCCTTGTTGTGCTACTTTGGTGGCAGGAGGGATAGTGAGTCACGGAGGAAGCGATTTGCCCAAGGTCGTGTGGTGAGTCTGTGTCAGCGCTGAGGCGAGACCTCCTTTGACTCCTACTGCCTGCGATAACGCTGGCTGCCGCCACGCGTGGGTATGTGGTACGCACCCCAGGCTGGGGCTAGTGCAGAAATCGCCAGGTCGACGTTCGGTCTTTCTCCTCAACGGAAAGGCGAGCGTATCGGTGTGCTGTCTCTACAGCAATTGTCTACGCCATCGGGGCCTTCTTCCAGACCGTTCGCACCCTAAACGTTTTAGAACCTTTTTGCCTGGTTTTTAACGTGTGCTTTGCCGTTTTAGCTGGGCAGATGGCGTGATCGGTGCCTCCCCACCTCCCTTACCTGTATCTTCATTACCTAGAAATCTTGTTTTGTGGCGTTTGGTATTTTCTGTGGTGCAGTGTTGTAGGTGTTGCTACGTCTCCCTGCCCCGTCCCTTTCCTCTTTCCAGACCTCCCCAGTGGAGGCAAAAAAAAAAAAAAATGCAGCAGCTAGAGGAAAGCTTACTCAGAAACTCGAAGCCACAGTTGTTGTTCAGCTGAAGAAAGGAAAATAGTTGTGTTTTGTACTTCAAAGCCTTCCACCTTTTGCATCTCGCCGTGTTGCTGTTGGAAGGTGGCTCTCTGGCCGCTGCGTGAGCCGCTGGGCCATCACAAAGCTGGAAGTACCGAGCTCACTGGGCTGTGCTGCTCCAGGGCAGCTGCCGAGGACAGGCAGGAGTTGCGCTTCGGCTCCAGGCTAACTCAAGCCCATAGAGCCGTGGACCTTGCTTGTGCTGGCTTGGGGTCCCCAAGGTCTAAGCTCAGCTCAGCCTTTGACTTTGCTACCGAGTCATTGACCTAGCTGGCAGCATGTCCTTCCTACTTCCTGGTTTTGGGGGAAAAAACGTTGCTTTTCCTTTTCCCCACAGCTGTTCTTTCCTGCTGAAGCGCTGCGAGTGCTCTCCCTCCCAGCAGCGCTTGCTGTGTGGAGGGGTGCGGGAGGGAGCGGTGGCCGGGGAGGAGGCTCTCGGTTCCCTCTGCGGGGAGCACCAGCTGTGTCCCAACCGGTGGCTGTTTCTCACCACTGTAGAGGCGTTCCTCTTCGTGGCTGACCCTGGTCATCTTCGGCTGCTTGCAGAGTCCCTAGTAAAAGATGGGTCCTGGGATTGTTTTCGGTGCCCTGTCTCTTATCGGTACAGCGTCCAGTATGGCGTTGACACTGGAACAGCCTTTGCTTCTTTGCGCTGTCTCAGGTGGTTGCGTCAGGCCTGGCTGCTGCTAAGAGTAAAAGTTCTTCACCATTGGAGCGCTTGAGGATGCGTCTGCGTCCCCCCCGGGGTCCAGATGTATTCTTGCTGGCGCTAGATGTGTGTTTCAGCTGCTACGGTGGGTTTTAAGCAAGCTGCTCGGGTCTGGCCGTTTCCTGGGGATGGCACGGGCTGGCTTCCAGCTCTTAATTCCTTAGGGCTCCATCCAGTTTTAAATACCCCGACTGATGGATCTCCCAAGCAGGCCTTTTCTGGGGGAGTAAGTCCCCCGTGGAGGAGCAGGAGCTGGCTGCTCCTGTCCGAGAATGCATCTGCTCCGGGGTCTGCTCCGGCTGTGGGCCTGCTGCTCCCAGGGATGCTGGCTGGCCCCCGTAGCCTTAGCCGAGCACAAGCCGGGAGCTTGCCCTGCAAATGTCATTTTCCTTGTGTTGTCGTTGAGCTTTTGGCAAAGGCCAGCGTCGTGCCAGTGCCCTGGACGAGGGGGAGCGTAGGAGAGTTGTGCTGCGTTTGTGACTGCTTCCGGCATTTTTACCAGGAAACGTGGCGCATAGACGCGTGGATATACGATATAATGAAGGGTAGAGCTGCCATAGCGATACGATGTACAGATGCAGCGATGTTCTGTCAGTGTTATTTAAGCTGCATCAGCAGAGCGCCAGGAGGATTGCCAGCGCGACTCTTCTGGCAGATCAAAACCTCAGGCAGGTCAGGCCTCGGTGTCACCCAGCTCTCCTTTCCTCCCCGGAAGGTGTTGACGGACAAAGGCGTTTTCTGGTGATCTCGCACGTGGTTCCGTGCTTCCAGGAGGGCACCGGAGCTTTGGATACCGACTTTGTGTAGCTGATCTCCATGAGATTAAAAGTGTCCTCCGAGGATTCTTGTAGGGCTGAGGCTGTGGACAAAGACGCCCATCTTGGAGCAAGGGGCCTGGGAAGCAGTGCAGCCCCTTTGCTTCTTGGCTGTACATTTCCAGCAGCTCTGTGTGGCGCGGGGGGGTGAGGATAGCCAAAACGAGATTCCTCGGTTCTTCCCGACTTCTGTTTCAAAGTTGCACGCTACTTTCCAGTAGGTCGGTCTTTGCGCCTCTGATTTGGCTTCCCTTCTGCGAGCACCACCCCGGGCAGCCCTGGGGTGGAAGGTACCCAGGGATTGTTACCGGAGCTTGGCAGGGATGGCTTCTGCCCCTGTATTTTGCCCTTCCTCGGCCTCTCCCTGGGAGGCAGAACCAGTTGAAACCACGTGGCGTGGATGAGAGGCACCTTCCTCCTTCCACGGTGCCTGTTCCAGGTCATCTGCTTGGCACCAAGCCCTCTCTGGGAACGCGGGGCTGGAGTTTTGTCTTCTCCCTACCTGATTTTCTTTGGAACTCAAAGGTGGAGAGGGTGAGGGATTTTGTTCCAACTGGGACCAGTTCACGGTGGCGCTTGTGGTTGCCACAGGGCTGTGCTCGGCAGGAGCCGGCGTAGAGGAAGCAGTTAGTGTCACTGGCACCTGCTTTTGATTTAAGGGGGAGCCACGCTACGGAGGGGCGGCTTGCCAGGAGCCTGGCGCGCTCCCCACGTCCTTGGTGAGCAGAGCTGTGCTTGTCCATGCCCCGGGCAGCCTGGTCCCTGGTGCCGCAGGAAGAGGGAGCAGGGAATGCCGTGGCATGGCTATCCCAAGTCTGCGCTGAACCTTGGAAATGGGCGTGCTGCTGTTGGGCGTCCTGACCGGCTCCCAGTCCCGCTTGCTTGGACCTGGACCTCCCTTCCCTCCTCACGCTCCTGCTGCCCCTCTGACGGGGCGTGGGACGAGCCGTCGGAGACGCACAGCTCCCCAGCAGGCAGGGTTGCCTTGGTGCCGGCTGCAACCCTCCGCTGGAGAAAGCGGCGTGAGGGTGATGGGCTGCGGCGCCCTGAAGAGCCAAGCGGGAACCTGTCCCGCTCTCGCTGGGTGCTAGTCCAGGCTGGGCACAGCCCGTGGGATGAGGCCGGCATCCCACTTGGTCAGCTCTTTCTGGAAAGATGGGGTGGTTCTTTGGCAGCTACTGCTGTCTGGGCACAAGTGACTCCCCTGTATCCCGGTGTCCTTGCTGGGTTGCCAGACGGGCGCATCGGGCAGTGGTTTCCAGCCCCTCGGCGCTGCCGGTGATGGGAGGGCAGGGCCTTCACCAGGCGTCTTGTCCTGCTGCGTCTTTCTGCAGGCAGAGGAGCACGGTAGCTCTTGCTGGACGTCTTCGGGAGTGTGCGCTTCCCCGACGTGGGCAGACCGTCTGCCAGCTTCGGCCAGAGCTGCTGGAGGAAATGGCACTTTGTCGCCGGGTTTTTCTTCCACCAAGAGTACGAGTGAGGCTTGGGGTTTGGTTTTTTTCAGCCGAGACTCAAGGTGCCTTGAATCCCAGCTAGGGGATGGTGGGGAGCCTCTTCTGATGCTGGGGTAACAGCCTCAAGATGGCTTTAAGACTGGGCTGTGTGCGGTGCCCAGAGATGGGGCGTCACCCTGTTTGGTGAGGAGCTCTGCTGGAGCCGAGTCCTGGGCCTGAAGCCAGGTTTGTGATCTGTGCCAGAGAGGGCGAGACTTGGAAAGCAAAGCAGAGCTCCTCCTGTGCGAGAGATGGCCTGAAATACCGAGCAAAACCACAGAGTGCTCCTTGTTCCTGCCTATGCCTACTGGTCTTCCCTCTCCCCGAAGCATGTGGGAGGCCACAGGATGGATCTGCTAGGGAGCAGGAGGATGGATCTGCTAGGGAGCAGGGGGGCTGCACTCCTTGGGTTCCTCTGCTCCAGCCTCCCCCTCTGGGCTGCTGGCTGGGTTGGGTTTTGGGTTTGTTTTTTTTCTCCCCTTTCAACCCTACTTCCCTCGTTGCCGTATCTTCCCTCATCCATCCTTGCTGCTGGTGGTTTGAGGGCCACCTCCTCACAGGCGGGCTGTCCAGAGCAATGCTGCACGTGCAGTTGTGCTGCTCCTGCTGTCACGGCTCAGCTGAGCAGCTTTCCTTTTCCTTGCTCGGCTGCTCACTGCGGTCGCCGAGGAGAGGAGCAGGCCAGGATAGGGTTTGTGTAGAAGATGCTCCGTGGCTGTTCACAGGCTCCGTGCTTCTCAAAAAGTAAGCGCAGGAAGTGCCAGGCGCTGCTGGGGTCTGCGCGAGCAGCGTGGCTCCTGCACGCCGGCTGCCTTGCAGCCTCTGGCGGTGGCGATGCTCTGCGCTGTCACGGGCCAGAGGAGGTTTCGAGCACCCTGCAGAAGCAAGGCCTTGGTTTTTTCACCTCCGAAATAGAGACTGGGAGGAAAAGTGAGAGGAAATGACTTAAGAAAAGACAGGAAGGGAATATGGGGCAGAGCTAGGGCCGGAAGAGAGGGTCCCCGATTCCTGCTCATTGCTCCGCTCCTCCTCAGCTGCCTCTTTGGGTCTCGGCCTCCTCTCCGAGTCCAGGCGTAAGGGGGCTTTTCCAGCCCTCTGAGAAGCCAGAGGTCGGGAGCTTCTCTTGTGAAGTGTCCTCAATGCTCAGTGTGTCCGTGAGCTTCCGGTCCCCAAGAGTCTCATGCCCAGGATTTACCCAGCTGGGAAACCTAAGTTAGAAAGCTACGACTGGTGGTGTGGTTACAGCAGAAGTCACAAACCGTGTCCTTGGCTAGCGAGTCAAGCGTCTGGTTCTCCAGGGAGTACCGTGGTCCTCATCCGATGTGCGCTCTGCAGAGAAATGCCGCTCCCCCAGAATGCTGTACCCTCGTTTGGAGGGCCGTACCCAGGTTTCTCTCAAGGGTTTAAGTTAAGGGAAGCCGTTTCTCTCTGCTTGCAACGCATCCCCTCCTGAAGTTGGCTTCATGGACAGTCTTCCTTGGCTTGCCGCTTGGGGCTTGGTAGCTGGGATGGGACGTACATCGGTTGCCTGGTTCTGCGGGCAGGGACTCTGTGGAGCGTTGCGGTCTTCCTAACAGAAAAGATGTGCTTGATACCCTCTTTGGAAGAAAGGTCCCGCTGAATAGCTGCTGTCGGTGAACAGTTGTGCTCCCCCCTTCGGACGGGATGGGGTTTCGGCAGCGGGTGGAGTGGCCGTTGCTTTGTTCTGTTGTTCCGCAGTGCTGGGCTCCCGGCTTCCCGGGAAAGGCACGGTGTGAGGCTGCCGTCGGCAGAGGATGCCGGCTTACGAGAAGGCCGTTGCAGGGGTCCTGAGCAGCCACGCTGTGGGTCTCCTGCAGCCCTGGCGGTCTGCGGGCTCAGGGCAGCGAGGAGCTGGACGGGCAGCTCCGAGGGGCAGTAACTGAGAGCAAGGGCTGCAGCTCTGGGCGACTCTTCCCAACAGCAAGCTGGCCAAGGCTGTGGAAACCCCTGCAGCACTGAAGCTGTCACCACTTCCTCGGCAGGATTCGTTCCAGCACTGGTCTGCAGCGGAGGGTCGGGCCAGACAGGGCCTGAACGGAGCGGGTCCGGCCACAGGCGAGCCTCAAGCGCGGCAGTTAGGCTGGGCTGAAAGCTGCCTGTGTCCTGCCCCTGTGCAGCCTTGTTTGAACTTTCCTCTGGCAAGGAGCAAAAGGAACCGGGGAGACCTAGGGCTGGTCCAAGCGAGTTTCCTCTGCTCTCCCCGCCCCCAGATGCAATGGGGGGAACGGCAGCACCTCCAGACGGCCGTCCCCGAGCGGAGCAGTTTGGGGGGGCCTCGGTCACGACAGCGTTTGAGCAAACGGGTTTTTGCCTCTGGTGTTCCCTGCCTCTTGGGCTGAGACGCAGGGAGGGGGAAGCGAAGCTGTGGTTCAGAACAAGCCCTCTGGATGGCAAGAAAATTGCTGAGTAGCCGGTTTCCAGGTTGCCGAGGTCCTAGCCAGGGCCCGGCACGGCTGCCAGAAGCAACAGGCTTGGAATTTCCTCCGCCTGGTGCCAGCTCCTCTTGGGCTGGCCGCAGCACCTCTGCTGGGGCCGGGGCTCCTCTCGAGCCCCGCGGATGGGGCGCTCCCGGAGCAGGGGTTACGCCGGAGCTGGAGCTGCCCCCCCTCGCTCTCGCAGCCTGGTTTCTATTTTCTTTTCCAGGGTCCAAGCTGTTTTGAATTATGCAGCCTGTGCCTCCCGCGGGGCTCCTTGAGCAGCCGCCTAATGAGCTGAGCTCCTGACAAACTTTGCTCTGGCTCTGGCTACGCTTGGAAAATTTTACAGCCTTTTCAGAAAAAGGAAATGCCAGGAAAGGCCTGTCTCTTCTTATTTTTATGAGGGGGTCCCAGTTGAGAGGGGGCGAGATGGGTTTGGAAGAGAAGACAGGAAGGATTTTGTATGCTGCGGTATATACGCTTTCTAGTGATCGGGGCGAGCGGGCTCGGTGCCTCCTGCCGGAGCTGGGCACAGCGTGGGGCAGGATCCGCAGGGCTCTCTGAGGGTGCGTGACGGGCGCAGGGAAGCAGCGACTCCTCTTCTGCAGGGAGGTGGTGGCCTGCATCTTCCCTCCCGGCTGCCGGCATCGCTACTGGCTATTTAATCTTTGCTAATTACTCTTTTTTTTTTTTTTTTCTGAATGGCCGTGGTTTTATTTCTACTGTGGCTGCAGGCGGACGCTCCCGCACGTGGATGCGCTGCATGTCGGTCCGCAAGGCTCGTGGGAAGGACCGCTGCCGGATGCTGGGCTGGGGGACGGCAGCGTGCCCAGGCAGGGTGCTGGTGGGCGCAGGGACGTAGGAGCGCAGGTGCCGCCAGCACAACGGTTGACCCAGAAGGGACAGTCTTGTGTAATTTGCCCCTTTGGCTGAGCAACCGACCATGTTACTGCAGGAGAAACCAGGGCACAAAACAAGCTGTGACTTGGCCTGCCTTCCCTCAGCAAGATGGTGCTGAGAAAGGGAGCTGAGAACCCTCGGTTTTGGATAAACGCCCCCCTCGGGGAGGTGCTGAAGGTTCGCCCTTGCCTTTGTCTGGTTTCCTTCAGCAGAGCCCACGGATCGTGGCGCTGATCTCCCGACAAGCACTTCTGCCCAGAGAGGCGCGGGGGGCGTGGGCGCCCTAACCCTCACCATCCTCCTCACGTGTCCTCACAAGGTCCCAGATTTCCTTCCAATGGTAAAAAGGCGCGGGGAGCTGGGGCGCTTCGCCATCAGGAGGGATGGAGGTTTCTATGCCATCCGTAGGCATCAGCTGCTGCCAGTCGTGGTGGATGAGCATCAGACGTGGGCAGCGATGGCCCTGGGTGGAAGGAGCTTCGCGCCGGTCCTGCTTTGAGGGCTTTGCCCGTTACGCCTGTCAGGAGCGTGGCTCTGGATAGCTATTTGATTTGGCAGCCTGTGCAGGCCTGGCAGCCCGAGGAGTGGGATGCGGGCACCAAGAACCCTTGCCCTCCTCTCCCTTTTTTTTCCGTCAGTCCACCCTTCCCCAGCCTTCTGCTGGGTTGGGCAGGAGAAAGCACCTTCCCAGGGCTGCGTCCCCTCCTGCACCTGGAACGTGAGTGCTAAGTCCCCTTGCCTTTCTTGGGGCTCACGGGCAGAAGCTGAGATTGCGTTTGAGAGCGGAGCCGAGCGCCTTCGCTCGGCTGCGGGGAAACGCGAGCGCGGCTCTCCTTGTTGGCTTCTCGCAGGGATGAATGAGCTCCTCTGTCCCAGCTTGTTCTTGGAGCTCGAAACACATGAGGAGCTGCTGGGAAAAGTATTCAGAAGAGTTAAATACCTTCTTGTTATTGTTGTTTATTTCTGCGATGCCATCTGCGTACATCCCTTTCAGAACGGCCGAAGCGGGTGGTTTTCATACTCTTTAAGTGGTGGGGAATCCTGTCTCGCGTGAACTTGCCGCTGTGAGAGACAAGTCCAAAGCCTCATTTGCTGTCTTTGCCGTGAGAACGGTACCAGCCCAAACGAAGAGCTATAAGCGCAGCAGCGTGGCTGGAATTCGGTCAGGAGCACCTTTCCTCCCAAAACATTTCCACGCATCAGTGGTTCGGTCCTGATCTGCCCCCTAGGTTGCCCCCCCTCCACTGGAGAATTCGCTGTGACTTTTGCTCCCCGCTCTCCTTTAAAACCCTCTTTAAAAAAATCACAGCATTCAGTGTTTGAATCTGCTTTGCAGCCTGTTTCAAAAACCAAAAAATAAGCAAACAGAACGCTCTGCTAAACCCCAAGCCTGGTTTTGCTTGTGGAAGGTCGGTCTCGTGAGTTGAAGTTGCAAAGGTTTTGTAAAAAAGGAGTTACCTTGCCTCCAGCAGAACTGCAGCGAGGAAGTGTCCCGCCACTTACGGGTATTTTGCTATAAATGTCATTTTAGCCCTGATTTTTGCAGGGGGGTGTGTTATTTTAGTGATTTACCCACCTGAGCGTTGGTGCAGCCGGGGCCTCAGATGCCGGTGCCTGCTCCCCAGCCTGCATAGTGCTTTTGAGATACTCGGAGGGACTCAGCTACTGGTGGCACACGTCCGTCGGTTCGTTTATTACACTTTTTAATCGAAAGTCATTTCACAAAGTCCTAGCCTAATTACAATGTATTACTTATGTTAGTAGGATTTAGACTTTTTTTAAGGGCTCTGGTTATTTTTCTGACGCTGGGACCGGACCCCTGCGCAACAAATCTAAGGCTATTGCCGTAATGGGCCAGGGAAGCAAACCAGCCGCCCTGGGGTTCCCCGGTTCTCAGGCTGATGTGAGCGGTGCCGTGCTCCGAGCCCTTTCGGTGGAAAGGGACAATGCTGGCATCCCTCAGGACCGCTGATCCCTGTCTGGGTGATGCCGAGCTTTGTATTCGTCTGGCTGCAACCAGATGGAGAGGTTAATTGCTTTGCCCAGCCCCAGGTTGAAGTAAGGTTGCAAAAGAGGGCGGCTGTAGTTGGTGGTTGGAAGGGGAAGGAGGAGAGGTGAGCCTGTCCGAGAGTAATGGCACGTTTTGGGACCGCCCTTCTTTCAAGACCTGATCCTGGGCATGTGGGGTGGCTGCCGTTTCGGTCTTTGAGCTGTGGCTGTTCCTGGCTGCGGGTGGTACAATGGCTGGGGCTGTGATTGCTGTTTGCAGTATATTTGGAAAAGCTATCGGGAGCGTGCAAAGAGTTGTTCTCTCTTGGAAACAGGCAGGAGCGTCCCAACAGGAAACACGCCAGGATGCTCTTGCTTCTCTTGCCACCTCCTTGCCTCCCCACCGGGCACAGACGTTGGCGTGCCCGGAGCAGCTCTGCTGTCCTGCTTAGCGGCGTCAAACTCCGATCGTGTGCAAGTGGCTCAGCGTGAGGTGGGAGCCCAGCCGTGCTCTGGCCAGCCGTGCCACGCTGATGGTCAGGGAGGGGATGGCGCGGGGCTGGGACCTGGCTCAAGAAGAGCACGCGCCGTGCGGGCTCCCTTCTGCAGGCAAGGTGTGCATCCACGGGGTCTTCCCGGCTCTGGAGGGCCATGGCTAACGGCTGACCCTGGGCTTGGGAAGGAAGGGAGCTGTGGGGGAGTTGGGACTGTAGCGTGAAACAGCAGGGAATCCGTGCATCGCCCTTGGCCAGTAGACTAGTCTAATGCCTTGTCTGATTTGCATATCAATTAATTTTTATTTTAAGAGGACTCAAGTGGACCCAAGTGCCAGACCGCATCTCAGTATGCTGTAGGAGGAGCCCAGGAACTGCTTGATTTGATCTGAACAACAAGCCTGAGGGTGGTATCGCTTAATGAGCCAAAGACCCCTCTGGCTGAAATCAGTTCCTTTCCATCCACAACGGGCAAGTGCTGATTTTTCTGGGGGTTTTAAGGTCCTTTTGAACAGTCTGGGCAGGGAGTGAGTGACAGAGGGTTGTGTAGACCCTGACGATGGTCAGGGTGCTGTCTTGACAGGAGGATGGCTTGCATAGGACCTGCCGCTGCCCTTGGGTGTCCCAGTGCCACGGGACCGATTCTCTGAGGCGCTGGTCCCCGCCACCGTACGTCTCGTCAGACCGATGCTGCCTGGCTCGCCGCATCCCGGGTGTGGGACAAAACCTATGGGAGAAGGGTGGTTGCAGGGTAGCTGCCGGGTGCAGAGCTCCCCTGGTCGGCCTCACTGCTGTGGGGTGGGGAGGAAGCCGACCTCCCCTGCCCGGAGGCAGGAAACAAGAACCACGTGGGCTGCCTCAGAGCCCCGCTGCCGGCACCGCTGCCGGCACCCCGTGCTTGCACCAAAAACAGCGCAGCTGCCCAACGCGGCACCGGCGGCCCTGTTCTGTCTCTCCTGTTTGCAAAGAGAGGCGGGGGGAATGCGGACCCCCCTTGGTGGGGGGGCAGCCTCCCCTTTTGGCTCCGGTGCTCCGCTGCCCAAAGCGGGAGGCTGCAGCAGCCAGAGCTCCTGGGCTCTCCTCCTCTTTCTGCCGGGAATCTGCTGTGCACCCGTCCTCAGGCACCGGCCCGGGCTCCGGCAGTCGGTGCCCGGCTGTTGTATATGCCCGGAATGAAGGCAGCCCATGGCCTGTAGCATGCTGCCTTCGCCCAGAACCCCATAGCCAGACTCGACCCCGGCACGATGGCTGCGCGGGGGTTTGCAGCCGCTGCTGCTTCCTGGGGAAGAAGGGTCTTGTGGTCTTCGTGGCAGGGCTTTTTCCTCCTGCGTTCCGGGTCTCCTGACAGTCATCCGAAGGTCTTTCTCTGACCCCCAGCCGGGTTCCTGGGACTCCCGCTTCCCATCGCCGAAGTAGCGGTTATCGGAGGGAAAGGCAACGTAAGCCTTCTCGTGTTTGTCCTGTTCAATTACAGCGCAGCAGCAGTGGCACCAGCCACCGCCTTCCTCCCCTCGCTGGGCTGGAGCGCTGCAGGCTCTCGGCAAATGCTGTCTGCGGACATCTGCTGCCTCCTCCCCCACCGCCTCCTGGCAAGCGGCAGCAGCTTCCCAGCGAACAGCCTGCTCTTTGCATCACCCCCCGCACGCCCGACCAAAGCTCCCTTCTGCTCTTACGGGCTCCTTCGCAGGACCTTGAAATGGTGGTTTCCCCGGGGCTGGCTCGGCTCCAAGCAGGCAGCCTTCCGTCTCACAAGACCGTAGCTGAAAAAAAAATCAGGGTGCCTGATGGAGGGGAAAGGCTTATTAAAGGTGATGCTTACCCGGTTCTGGCTTGTGATTCAAACAGGCAGCCCTCTCCTTGGCAGGTCTCCAGCCAGCGCCTGGGGCCTTGAGGCAGGCGCGGAGTCTGGGGCAGAAAGCTCGGAGCCATTTGACTGGCGCAGATGCGGCAAGGTCAGCCGTGAGCCGTGGCCCCGGTGCCAGCGCTGGATGCTCTGGCCTGACGCCTGGCTCGGGCCGGCCTGGCGCAGCTGCGGGGCGCAAAGTTCGCTATTCCAGGTATTCATCTGGCCCCTTCGGGGAGAAGGGAGGTCTCTTTCTTTCCGCTGTGGCTGAGCGGGGGGATGATGTGCTCCTTGGGTGCAGAGGGCGGCGGGGCTGTGGATCTCTGCCTCCGGAGAGTAACCCCCAGGCTTGGCAGTCCTGCCCGTCTTGGCAGCGGGAAGCACCCTGCAAAGCGGCATCTCTGCGGCTTCGGCCTCTCGGCGCTGCCGCACCACGTTCCCGTCTGTGGGTGCGCGTTTGTCACCAGAAGGTGCGGCGGTAGCCTGAGAGGAGGTCTCTACCCCAAGCCCAGCCAGTCCCCCAGCGCGGCAGGTGCCCTGGCTGCACCCCCTGTGCTTCTGGCCTGGGGGCTTCTCCGGAGGTGGGAGTGGAGGAGCTGGGAGGGATGGAGCGGAGGGATTTCATGAAGAGGGCACAGAGCGGGGAGGCTAGCAAACTCCTCTCTCCTGAAACTGGTGAAGCGGGAGCTGGGAGCGTGAAGGCAACGTCGGGCTGTGATCTCGGGGAAAGCCCAGAAGGAAGGCTGAGGTATGTGGATTAGTCAGAAGAGATGGTAGAGGATGAAAGAGGATTCAGCTCTGACTGTAAAGGCAGGTTTGGAAGAAGGAGCTGGAGGGATTGCAGGTGGGACATGAAAACAGGAGCTTGGAAAGATGGAATAAACGAAGCCGGTGGGGAAATCTGCCATTTTGTACCTGGATCAGAAAGATGCGAGTGCGATTCAAAGGGATTTGGACAAGAAGGCACAAGTCTGTGTTTGGAGGGAGAGGGATCGTCTTCTTCGCTGTGACCGTCTTTGCGGTGGAGGGGCGCAGAGGCACAGCCAGACCCCCCCCGCCAGCTTGAAGAAAGAGCGGTGGTGTGGAGGAGCATTGCTCGGCATGCCGCTAGCTGACGGTAGATTCTGGCCCCCCTGTGTGGTTAGTAAGGCTGCGGCCCGTGCCAGGCGTCGAAGAAGCGGTAGCGGGAGAGGTGGGTGACTGCCACCGGAGGAGCGGGTGGGATTATCTGAGTGCCTGCGGAGGGTGTGGCGTAGAGATGGGGCCAGGCTGGGGCCGGGCATCTGGCTGACAGCGAGCAGCGAGGCCGGGGGCTGCGTGGCGAGCCGCGCCGAGGCTCTGCAGCGTCGCCAGCGAAGGACCCTGGCGCGCCCGTCGGCACCCCTTCGGGCGCCAGCCTGTGGCAGCTGGGACCGGTGCCGCTGGCGAGGAGGGGAAGAGCCCAGAGCAGACCCGGCAGCCAGGGCCGAGCGCGCGGGTCTCCCGTTCGCCTGGGCAGTAACCGCAGGCCCCTCCTCCTCGCCGGCGCGGTGCTGAGCACGAAGGAGATGAAGCGAGGGAAAGATGGGGCATGCGTCTGAGAGGAAGATGAGAGATGCCGCTGAGAAACAGAACTGAGCTCCCTTCCTCTTTGTGTGCTGGCGGATACTCGGTGGGGTGGGGGCAGCGGGGCTGGGCTGCAGGCCAGAAACGCTCGCACACGTCCCTGGGAGAGGAAGCTGAAATGCTGCAGGAAGCCATGCTCTCGCCGGCACAGGTGATCCCGAGCCGCTGCGCCGCAGGGGTGGGACAGCAAAGCCATGACTCCCCCAGCCAGCCGGACCCTGTGCCGGAGCCCGGGAGGAGGTGGCTGAGGAGATAGGGGAGCCCTGGCAGGCAGCCTTTAAAGGGCGGGGGGGGGGGGTGTCCCCCCGCCTCCGGTGGAATGGGAGCATCACCAGCAGCTGGAGGCGAGACTGGTAGGTCCTGGTGTTTACCCGATGCTGAGGAGAAGCAGGAGGTGCCACGTGGAGGCCGGTCACTGCCTCCCCCAGGACATCAGCGAGGGAGAGGGGGAAAGCGGGGCACGGCGTTACCCTGGGAAGAAGGCACTGATGAGTGGAGGCAGAGGGCCCAGGAGGTCTCTGTCCCTGGAGTGGAGAAGGGGCGCCGGGAGTCCGGCAGGACCCTGCCAGCGGGAGCATAATCTCCCGCAAGTGCCCTGGTTTGGGCCCCCGGTTGTGACTTTGTGCCTGCAGGCTTCTCAGAGGGCAGCGGTGCGGCGGGGACAGGCGTTCGGGCTGCAAGGGGCCGGCGTTGGGATTGAGGACACCGGTGTCTGGCTCTTTCCCCTTCTGCAGCAGTGCCGGGCGCGTTCCTGCGAGCTGCCGCGGCGGCCGCGGGGCTGTGCCGCAGGCGGGCGGCTCTCGCTCCGCTGGGCTCTTGCTTTCCCCTGCTAGGGGTCTGCCTGCGGGACCTAGCCCGCCGGCCGGAGCTGGCTGCTGGCGAGCCAGGAAGCAGGCTGAGCGTGCGCGCGGCGCCCGAGCCCAGGCCCCGGGCGATGCCGAGGCATCAGCTGGGGCCCTGCGGAGGCGAGCGGCCCGCCCAGCCCAGCCCTCAGCAGGGTGGCCTCTGGCGGAGGCCATCCCCGGCGGGCCCGCGGTGGACATGCCCTTCCCTTGCCCCTGGAGGGATGGAGCGGGATTTGCCCCGCGAAGGGTTAACGGCGTGCTCCAGCCCGCTGCTCTCGGCAGCTTGGGCCCTGCCGCAGGAGCGCCTTTAGCAGCTTGCTCCAGTTGGCGTCTTTCCCAGAATGCTTTGGAAAAGCGCTGACCTCTGACCCCCCGTACAAACTGAGCCCAGCACGTGGGAGGGAGAAATTACTCCCAGACCTTCAGGCTCCAGGGTTTACAAGCTGCCTGCAATAAAGCAGCCATTTTTTCCGACAGTTACTAAATCTCCCCTTTTAGCTCCACTGCAACCCGCTCTCCCCATCGCTCCCCTCCCCTGCCCCCAGCCCCGCGTCCTGCTCCTCCTGCTCAAATCGGAAACATCTCCGGAGGTGAGGCCAGCCCGTTCCCCCGGGCTGCAGGCTGGGGAGGGCTCGAGCCGCCGGTCCACGCGCAGCGCCCCTCGCCCTGCGGCGGCACGTCCCCTCCGGCTTGGCAGCTGTCCCTGTGTCTGTCTGCTTCCCGCGCGAACCGGTGCTGCTGGAGATGATGCCTCGTCCGGGGCGGCTGGCAGGCGCCGTACGTTTCAGGGTTGTCTTGGTCTCCGTGCTGGGGACCGGGAGCCAAAGGGCAAAGGTTTTCTTCTCGGCTTTGCCAACGGCTGGGGCAGCTCTGGGCAAGGCCGTGGTTTTCCTGGGCCTCCGATCTGCTGTCTTGAAACAGGAACGAGAGCCACGGGCTTTGCACTTACCTGTCGTCAGCTCCTCGGGTAACTTTGTCTGCGCTCCCTGCAGCGAGCCAGGGATTAATCTCCGGGGAGGCCGGCCAGTTTCTATGGGAGATCGCTGCGTGGGAGGCTCACGAGGCTTCACCAGCTCGTGTTTGTAATGCTTGCTGCAGCTGCAAAGTGCCAAGCGCTGCTTATTCACACACGATTTCATGACCATCCAGTTGTGCGAAGCACCGAGTCGGCGTGGGGCGGTGAGCTCGGCGTGTCTGGTGCCGTGCTGAGCATGCCAGCGTGTTGCGTTGTCGCAAAGGGCGTGGGGAGCGCGTGTTCGCGTTTGCACAGCGCTTTGGGAACAGAAAGCGCTTGTTACGAGCGGCTGCCGTGCCATGGGCACTGTGGGATCCAGATAAATAAAAGGGGAGCTGGTATTTCAAAACAACCTCTTCCCTGCTCCTCCCACCTCCTGTGCACATTCCTCCGGCAGGGAGCAGGCGAAGGTGGGGAGTTGCCCACAGCGTGCAGCCCTAGCCCACGGCCCGGGAGCGGCCGCGGCGGCAGGCAGCGAACCACACGGCTCCTTCCCAGCAGATGCAGGGCGCCTCGGACACAGCGAGCTGCCCTGGCCTTGGCCGTGACGCCCAGCAGGTGGACGGCGCCTGCCGGGGGACCTGCACCGCTGCCTCTAGCCCCGGCGGTGGCTGGAGGGAGCAAGCGCCGGGGGCAGCCCTGGAGCCGTAGCCTTTCGCCGCAATTCTTTTCAGACCCAGCGCTTTGCCGGGAGCGGTGCTGCAGTGGGAGCCTCCTGCTGCGCCTGGCGCTGGAGCACGGCCGTGGCAGACCCGCGCTGCGCGCCGAGCCCCCGGGCACGGCGTGGCAGGGAAGCCATTTTCCTGAACGCGTCTTGGGCCGGTCTAGGATCTGCTCGACATGCAACAAAGAAGCACGTTCATCTGAATCCCCTTCTCTCCCCTCTTCAAGAGCTTGGTTTTGTTTTTAAATCTATATGGCAGGCGACCAAGCTGGCTGAGTCAGTCAGCTGGCTGGCCACCAGGAGTAAAAATGTGGTTTTGTCCCCTCCCTCATCCCCCCGCTTCCCCTCAGATTTTTTTTCTCCTTACTTAGCGACAGTTTCATGTATTGACAACAAACCTCTTTCTGCCTCCTCCTCTCTCGGGGCCAGGACAAGTGGAAGCTGGTTTTTATTTTCAGAATCGGTCTGGGGGGAGAAGGTGCGGGGCGGCAGCCTGGTTTTGCTGCCTCACTTCTGCCTGCGGCGAGGCTGCCCCGGAGGAGGGGGAGCCGCCCGCTGCACCCCGGCCCGCGCAGGCTGGTGGCAGCGTCCGCTCTCCTGCAGGCAACCAGATGGAGGGACGGAGAGGGCAAGTGTCTTGCCCAGGGCCACTCAGGCCAGGCCTGGGAGGGTGGGAGCTGAGGAGCCGGTCTCCCTCCCTCGGCCGCTGGCACCCAGGAGCCATGCCGGCCGTGGGCTGGCTTTCGGGGGGCAGAGGAGGCGAGAGGCAAAGCTTTGTTTCCCAAGTGCTTACAGATGCTCCCGGCTGCCGTGGTGCAGGTGTGGCCGGTAGCAATGCGCCCTGCAGTTGGCTCTCCCACTGGGAAGATGGGAGCTGACGGCCTTCCTGCGCGAGCGGCCCGACGTCTCGCGGCGGGGCAGCCAGGCCCCCTGTTGTCGAGGGGGGAGCAGGCAGCCTCGTGCGTGTGTCCGGGGGACGGGGGCACGGGCATCTCCTGCGGGCGCTGTTGTGGCAGGGTGGCGCAGGAGCCGTTTGCTTCCGCTGGGCTGGAAGTTGTGGCGGGTAAGCACTGGTATCGCCGCTCACAGCGGCGGGGTGCGGGATTTCATGGCACTCTCTCTGCCTGCTGGGCTCGGGCAGAAGCAGGGTGCCTGTACAAGGGGTGGTGGTCTGTCCCACGGCCTGTGGCTTGGCCATCAACCCCTTTACGGCCTCTGCCCCCATCTGCGGGCCGCCTCGTCAGCCGTGCCCGGGCCGGGGGGAGGTGGCGCAGGGGGTGAGGCAGGAGCCATCCGGGTGCTGCCAGCTCGGCTCGTTGCTTGCGGCAAGTCTGCGTCCCAGCCTGAACTGCGTGACGGGTTGAGGGATCTTGCTGTGCGTCCCGGTGCCCAGGGGGGTCACCGGGCACCCGAGCGTGTGGCACCTTGTGCGTGGCACCGTGCAGGATCCGAACTCGCTGAGCAAACAGAGGAGGCTCCTTGGGGGTGAGAGGAGTTTTCAGATGCAAATTGGCTGGTTGGTTTCAGAGACAGATTTTCTTAATTTGTATGTTGATTTTTGCTATTTCAAACGCATAAATCGCAGCAAATGCTCCAGCCTGACTCTGGCTTCTGTGCCCTTCAGCAAGAGGGCTGCATGAGAGCAAGGAGCGGGGCTGGCTGCTGGGAGCCGTGCGGGTATCTGAGGATACCCGCGCTGGTCTGAACTCCTCTGCTGCTTCCTCCCTCGTATATCACCGCTCAGTTGCGAGACGTGCTTCCTAGGCAGCAAAGGCAGGGAGGGGGAGAAATTGATTTACTGTTTTTTATTCTAGCAGGAAAGGATGCGATGGGCTAAGAAACGTAAAAGGCAAAATAAATCCTCCAGGATATTTTGCTCCATTGAAATGAAGGAATTTAAAGGTGCACAAGGAGGCTTGAGAACACAGTGGGGAAGGGTGCCTGCAAGCTCCTGGTAAGGCTGAGCCTTTTTGCCACGTGTCACATGGGGAATGCAGATGCGAGGGGAACGATAGCTATCTTAGTCCCTAGAAGATGTCTCTCTGCACACGTAGTTGTGCCTCCACCTCTTCTCCGATGGTCGGAGGGCCCTGCCTATGCTACCCGGCTGGAGGCGGCTATGAAAACGCTGCAGCGTGCCTGCCTCTGCGGTTCACGCAGGAACCGTGACAGCAGGACAGAAGCGGTGAGGAAAAGTGAGAAGTGCTGCTGGGATCTGGTGTTTGTTGGCAGAGATTTCTGGGGCTGGAAATGAGAAAAGGGCAATGGATGCTGCGCGCTTGCTGGGCGCTGAGGGAAGGAGCTTTGAGGTCAGGAGGTAGCTGCTGGGGATGCGCCTCCTGCGTTCGTGCGTGCCGAGTCCTCAGCCTGTCCTCACTTCCCCATCTCTTAAGAGGCTTGTGCCCGCAGGGTTGAGGAGGTGTGGGAAGAGGAGAGCTCTGTGGCAATACCCGAGTGTCTCTCCGACGGAATAACTGTGCCTGACGTAGCCACGCTTTGTCCTTAAACTTATCGCTGGTCGTGCGCTCGGCAAATGCCCGGGACAGAAGAAGAGCAGGAACGGTTTGGGAGGGAATGTAGTAATTTGGGGTGACCTGCAGATTGCTGGCACCCCCCGAGGCCGGCTGCTGAAGCGGAGACCGTTATTTTCCACTGAACGTGGGAGCCCGCCGGGGGCCTGAGCCAGTAGAGGAGCTACGTGTGCGCAGCCGTTTTGGAAGCTGTCTGTGTTAGCGGGCACCTGCTTGATCCTGGTACGTCCCTGTTTGCTTTTGCCGGAGAGAAGGAAGTAAAACTTGCCGGTTCCGTGTTGGCCTGGTCAGTAGCATCCCCTTGCAAACCTGTGGGGATCTCGAGATCCCAATCCTCTTCCCGAGTGAAAGGGGGCGGGGGGGAATAATCCTGAAATGGATCTGCTGTTTAAATCCTTCCCACCTCATGAGCTGGAACTTCTGACAGGCTGCCTGGCCTTCAGCCCCCCATTTACACCCTGGCCGGGCTGTGCTCCTCAAAATGCCGGCGCCCGCTGCCTTACAGCTGCCTGTGGTGTTCCTCCACCCAGCAACACGGGGTTTTATGCCGCGGAGCGGAGGAGGGAAGCGTCCCTGAGGGACCACTTCACTTCCACGCTCGCTTACGTTCTGCTCCCTCGGCGGGTGACGGGCCTTCGGCATGGCCTGTTTCTAACCTCGTCGCTGGGAAAGACGCTCGTAACAAGGTCTGACCCGTGGGCAAACTTTTAAACAAACACAAACTCCTGCATCAGATCAATACCTGGATCGATGGGGTTTTTTTCCCTCGGTCAGAAATAGAGTGTGTCTGTGTTGACTCAGTCTGCTGAGGCTGTTTCCCAGCCCATCTCCCTGGCAAAGGCTGGAATAGAGAGGTGGAATTTCGAGCTCTTTCCATTTACATTGTCGCCCGAGTTTGAGGTGTCCCAGCATTTTAGGCTTCTTTGGAAAGCCTTGCTCATAGTTCCTGGAGCTAGCTGGCGATCTCGAGTGCATCGGAGGGGCGACAGCGCCTGGGCCGCTTGGCAAGCCCTGAGCCAAACTGTGGCGGTCTGTACTTTCTGCCCTCTGCCCTGTTGGGTCCCCTTTCGAAAGCGCTCCGGGAAAAGCCGAATGACGCCTCAGTCGTGCAGCGCTCTGCCGTGGCAGCCTTGGTCCCTTCCACCGGCCCGCGTGCCCAGGTCCAGCCGCGAGAGCCCCCCAGCAGCGTTTCTCACCAGTGGGCCCCGTCTGTGTGTGTTGGTTGAGGAGGCTTAGCTCCGCGTGTGCCGCGTCCTGGCGGGCGTTCCCCACCGCGTCGCCCTGGGGGTTAGCGACTGGCAGAAATGGAGCGCCCCGAGACAGCCGCGTCCCCTTACTGCAGCCAGGCGCTTGTGCATTTGAGGCTTTGTCTGTAGTTTGACTCGCTCTGGAAGGGAAAATCACTCTTGTGGAACTAGTCGGAGATGAAAACCTAGCTGCTGTCTGATCCTCGGGCTGTCGTCACTACGCGGAGGATGGACACCGGTTGTCCCCTCCCCGTGGCTGTGCGTGCACGTCGCCCTGTGCTGTGGTGTCAGCAGGGCCAGCAGCCAGGGCTGCGGTGGTCCCCGCTGAGAAGCGGTGTTTGAGCGCGAGCCGTGCGGGGCGCAGGGCGGGCAGGCAGTACCGAGCCCTGGGGATGCTCGGGAAGACAGTCTGCTCCCAGACAGTATGTCCGGATTTGGGAGCTGGCAGCTCGTTTCCCATTTTGCCTTGTGAGCGTGAAGATGGTGGCTGTCTCCTGGGGTTTCCTGCGTGGGGTGAGGCTAATGGGCTTGGCAGCGGGAAGGGTGAACCTACCGGTCTTTGATATTTGGAAAGAGCTACGAGAGACTTGGAGCCCACTCTGCCCCGGGAGGAAGCTGTCCTGTCTGCCCTAGGAGCCTTGCCCTGGCTCTCTCCGTGGAGGGCTTGAGGAAGTCCTGCCAGCCCGAGCGGGGCGCGAGCGGGGCGGCGTGTCTCCGGCCTCACGCAGATCAGGCTTTACTCGCTTTTGCAGCGAGGTTCTGGTGCCCGGAGGTGGGGTTGCTGAATGTGCTGAGCCAAGCGCTGAACAAGAGAACCGGCATCCTCCCTTCCCTGCTGTGCTGTAGGGTAGGCTCGCTGTCTGGATTGCAGTGCCGGGGCCTGGGGACAGCGGGGCCTGGGGACAGCGGGGCCTCGCAGGACAACCTGGTTCACGCTGAGGCCACGCAGGGCCGGGCCGCGGCCGTGTCCCGCAGCGATGCCGCCCCGCCAGGGCAGAGGGCACGGCAGGACTGCCGTCGCATCCACTGCTAGAGAGGCTTCCAAGTTCTCTCACGCCCACGCGCTGGTGCGAACGCGCACACGTGTACAGATGCAGGTTTGTACCGGTGCGAACATGCTGGTGTGGATTCGCATGGATCTGCGGTTAAGCCGGCACACCCACGCCAACATAGATGCAAATAGACCCGTGCTGGTGCGGGCCTGCTCGCCGTCACACAGGCAGACGTGTTCGTATTTGCACAGCTCCCGGCTTCTGCCGGCGCAGGCACACGCGTACGCGCTCCCGCGCTCGCAGGCGACAGAGCTAAGCCACAGCACTGGTCTATTTTTGGGAGCACTCCTAAGAATTGTGAGCGTGTTTCAGATGTTAGAGTCTTAGATGGGGGAAAGCTAGAACAGATGGCTGGAGGGTTCAGAGCAGCAGCCCTGCTGAGAACAGATATTTATAGGCAGACTTAACCCTTGTGTGGTCTCTGGAGCCACGTTTAAAGGAACAGCGTCTGAAGAGGACGTTGCGGAGTCGAGCGGTGACCTCTGAGGGCGCACTGTCCTATCTGGTTTCTGTGAGCCGATTATCAGCATTGCCTGGAAATTCCGTCTGTGCTCTACCTCCTTCTCAAGCACGGGGCTGCAGCTTTCCCCGGACCCACAGAGCCTGGTTCCTGTAAGCCTCGGTGAAACCGGGCCGGTCATGCCTGTTCCTTGCTGTCCGAGCTGGGGCAGCGGGTACTGAGGCTGCCCTGTGCTTGCGTGACCAGCAAAATGAGGACAAAGATTGTTTTGTCCCGCTTGCCCTGATTTCTTTTTTTCTTCCCCCCCCCCCTCCCGCCCCCTTTTTGCCAGAGGTTACCCAGATTCTTCCCTTTCCTTGTTGGAAGGAGAGATTGTGGCTTTCTCTCAGGCATGCTGTCTTGTAAAGATGCAGAGATTAAACCCTGCCCTCTCAGACCCGTCAGATGTTTGTACCTGCCCTCGTCTTGGGCCCTCTTGCTCGAGTAGTTAGGGAAGAGCGAAATCCATCTGCAGGCTGCGCGGGTTTGTTGAACAGAGCTGGCTGCAAAGTGGGGAGCACAGCGCCTTTACGTGGGCAGATCTATTTGTGGCCCTCCGGGAGCAGCCAGCCTCCCGTTTGGGACCCGGGGTGGTGGTGCACTTCCCTTGTGTTCCGTGGTTTGGAGCGGGCTTGGCAGAGCTGAGTAACAGCAGCGGGAGGAAGCGGTCTGGGGGCAAGGACGAAAGCAATGCCCTCAGGGGGGAGATGTAGAGAAATGACAGAACAGTTTTCTGGGAGCTGCAGGGGAGAAGGCTCCGGCTCGGACAGCATGAACCGGGGTGCAGACCTGGGGAGCTGTCTGAGCCCGCTCAGGGCTGCTTGTCAGCCTGACTCTGGGAAAATTAGGGAGGAGGGAGCAGCGGTGCCTCTGAGCTAGTGCGGGACACTGGGAGACTGGATGAGAAAGAAGCGGAGGTGGGGACTGCTGGCAGAGTTGGTGCTGCCAGGTCAGAGAATTGTGCTGGCCTGCATTTGCGCTCCTGAAAAGGGGAAGTTTGAGTCTAGGTGTGAGATGGGGGAAGAAGCTGCAGTGTCGAGCAGAAAAGGACCCAGCTCCCACACGGGTAGGCAGTTGCTCCCGTAGGGTTCGAGCTGCGGTGGTTGTGAGCAGCAGCACGCGCAGCGTGCACCCGAGCTGCACCTTCCCGCTGCCGGGACTTGGACTCATCCAGATGTTCAGAGCGGCGCTCTGCGGCATCGCCTGCAGCCTTGTGCCCCGGATGAGGGGTCCCGGGGAGGCAGTGCCGAGCGGTACGGGGCTGTTTTCCGCTTCTCTTTGCACTGCTACGCTCCTGATGTTGGAGGCAGCGTGCAGCGGCTGTGCGTCGGGCTGTTAGTCCAGAGTCAGGTTCCTGGCCAAGGGTCTCATGCAGACGCTCAGCGTACGCCTCAGCGAGTCAAGTTTGTGGTTGTGTACCCTGGTCCAGTGCCCACGGGGGCATACGGCTCTGCTGGAAAGCCTGGGAGCGTGACCCAGTGCCGGCCTTGCCTCGGCATAGGGCTTCCCAGCGGTGCTGCTGCTGTGTCGGGGATCAGCTCTGTGTCTTGGGGGCGTGCGTTCGGAGCATCCCGAGTTCTCTTTGCGCTGATGTGCTGGGGCCGGGAGATGCAAATCTGTAGGAGAGTGGGAGTATGTTGGAGCTGCTTGCTCCCTTGCTTATTCATCCCAGTTTCAGACTGTGGAGGCTTGGAAAGCCGTCGCTGTCGTACCCCGCCCCCTGCAACGTGGTTGTGTTCTCACTGCTCATGTATGTGTCAAGTTGAGGCGTTCTCAGGCTTCCCAGAAGCTCTTGGTCCCGGGTCAGCACTTGCACCCACCACTGAAATGTGACTTTGGGGTCAGAGAAACCTGGTTTCTCCTGCTCCAGCCCCCTGTAGCACCTCCTGAGAGCGCCGCTGATCCTGCTGGAGACCCAGGCGCGATGCTGGCGGTGCTCAGCAGCCAGCTCGCAGTCAGCTCTGCTGCGTGCTGCTGTCGGCTGGCAGCTTTGTGCCTGTGGCTGGCTGACTGCATTTTGTACCCAGACAAATCCGTAGGAGCGAGGTTGCTCAGCAGGGCCGCGGGCACGCCGGCGCGGTGTTCCTGCTGCCCGGCTGGCCCTGCTTTCTTCCAGGGCCCGTGGGAAGGGCCGGCAGCCACCGCTCTCCTCCTACCTGCGTGGAGGAGGAGGAGAGAGCCTGGCAGCAAGGACCCACCCCGTGGGTAACTGCCAGTCCCGGGGATCTGCCCACACTTGCCTGGCCTCCCACAATGGCCCCATTGTTCCCCAGAGGGCAAGGAGGAAGGCTGCCTGCAGCTCCCTGGGCATCCTTAACCCTCGGCCTGCCGGCAGCGGGCTGCGGGGCGTGCCTGGCGCAGGAGGTCCCGTGGGAGCTCCTGCCACCCTCCAGTAGGTGCCGGCTGCCTCCGGAGCCGCCGCTTGCTGCTGTTCTGAGGACAGCTAGCACACGCCTGTGGTGAAGACGTACCCGGAGGGGCAGGGCCCCGCCGAGCCTTGATTTCCTCTGACAAGGCGCAGGGAGGCTCGCTGCCTTCTTCCAGGCTGGTTGCTGCCGTGACCTTGCTTTGGGAGCAGCCCTCGTCCAGCCCCGCCGTGGCCGCCAGCGGCTGTGTTGCTCTGGCCCCGGTGCGCGTGCCAGAGCAGGACGTGTCTTTAGCAACGGGACGCTTGGGGTGTTGGGGTGCTAATTTCAGTGGCTGAGGTATCGGTGTGGAAGCTGATTAAAGCGATTCCAGCCTGATCAAAGTGCCTTCTTCCTTCCTGTCCTGTAACGTGATCGCGGGCCGACGAGCTGCTCGTGGTCTGCTGTGGCTTCTGGTTCCTGTTGTTGTAGCGGTGCAGCCTCGGAGGGCACAGGCGTGCCTCGACGGTGTGTTCACGCTGCTGGGGTGCAGGCTTGGGGCCAGAGCACCGTATCCCTGCACCCGAGAGGACGACGAGGGCGCCGTCGCTGGCCAGAATAGCTGGACACCCGCGTCCCTCTCTGCTGGCCGGCTCTAAACGGCCCATCTTTTGACAGCAGAGATGCTTACCCGCAGCTCTCTGCCACGCTTGCTTCCCTGTCAGCCGGCTCCAGGGATTGCAGGGCTGCCTCGGCACCCCTGCTCTGTCGCAGATTTCCTCTCCAGAATCCGTGGGATGAGGGAGAGGAAGAGGCATTTGGCTGGCATGCCAAGACTGCGTACGGGAAACTTACTGGCTGTCGGTCTTCAGAGATGTCGATCCCGGCACGTCTCGTGCTAGCTCGGAGGCTTGCGAACTGGCTCGGTAAGCCAGATGGCCAAGAACTTTGAAACCTAATAGATACCGTGTGAGCGTCGCCAGTTAGTTCTACTGCAAACCCCACAGCTGATTCGCTTCTATCATAACCTAAACAGTTAGCCAGCTTCCGAAAGATCTCTTATCTCCGCCTCTCCTGCTTGGTAGCCTTTGTGCTCTTCCCCCTTCCTTTGTACCCCGGTCTTTGTTGATGCGATAACTTTTCTTTTTGATATGTTCTGATTTTGAAATAACGGTGTAACTAGGGTTGAGCATGGAGGGCCAAGGACTGAGCTGGGGAGCGCTTGATGGTCCCCCGTTACCGTACCAAACGCGAACGCAACTGCTGCAGAGCTTCATCCGGCCAAGTGTGGGCACCTGGGCTCTGGCCACAGAGACCCCTGCAAAGCCCAAAGCCTCCCACGAGCCTCAGGCGCCGAGGGCTGGAGGAGCGTCGGAAGCCCTTGCCCGCTCTGCGCGTCGTGCGTTAATGAGGCCCCTCTGTCCCGTGGAGAAGGGGGGCTCTCGGGGGAGCAGCCCCCAGGACAGGCTGCTCTTTGGTCCCCCCTCCCCGTCTGGGGGTGTGCGTCTGCCGTTCGGCAGGGGCCTCGCTGCCTACCCAGAGGGCTGCGGTCAGTGAGACGGGTGCTTGCTGGCGCTTTCAGCCCGTTTCCCGTGGGGTGGTTGGAGGCCAGGGTCAGGGTTAGACCGCGGTGTCTCTGGAGGAGCTGGGTGAGCTGCGGGGGAGGGCTGCGCAAGGGCAAAGCAGCCCCTGGGACTTGGGGCTGGGGGGAAAGGAAGGCCGTGCCTTTTTGCACCCCCTGAGCGGGGGAAGCTGGGGAATTTCAGCTCGGGGTGCGGAGGAGGCTTCTGGGAGGTGAAGCGTGGTGAGGTGGGGCGGCTGCCCTTTCAGGGCACGCAGCGGGGAAGCCCCTCTCCGGGGCAGTGCAAGCCCAGACTCCGATGGTAAAGCCGGTGGGAAGCCTGGGTAAAGCCGTGCCCCACAGTGAAGCCGGTGGGAAGCATGGGCTCCCCTCTCCTCGAGGTCTCGCCCTCCCTCTCCAGCCCAGCGCTGGAGTCCCAGTACCGCCCACAGGCAGCTGCCACCGCTCAGCGGCAGGATCTCCGCTGTCCGTGCCGATCCGATCCGCGCCGGGGAAGGCGAAGGGTTTCCCAGGGTGGAATTTCCTGCGCGGCAGATGCGCGGCCGCTTCCCCTCTGACCTTAAACCCCGATGTGCCTTAGTCATGGTGGCATGCAAACAGGAGGCGACGGTGGGGGCTGGAGCGAGCTGCCGGGGAAAAAGGAAGTGACCTCAGCCGGGTTTTAAATATAGAGCCCAGGCTGCGCCGTGCGCTGGGCCTGGCATTTATAATCCCGGCGGAGCGCTCGGCGACTCTCTGCATCTCGCCTGCAGTCCGGGCTAGCAGAGGGCGGTGTAGGGGCAAGGTGCCAGGGCAGCCGGCCTCGCTTTCCCCCCTCCTCCCTGCACGTCTCGTCGGCTCCCCCTCCCCGGCTGAGCTGGGGTACCCGCGTGTGCTCACGCGCGCAGACGCGGTGCTGCAGTCTGGACGGTTTGCCAGCCCACGGGTGCTCCAGACTCTGCTTTTTCTGTGGCCTGGTCCTCCGTGCGTTGCATTTAGTGCTAGGCCTGGGACTGGGCGCGGGAAGGGACCCCAGCTTTTCCCCAACTCATGCTTATTTCAAGAGCAGGCTGGGAACCCTGGGACACCGAGTGATCTGAAAAACGCATCTCGTCGTCTCAAAGCAGGGCTGTTCAAGCGCGCCTTCCTGCCTGTGTGGCTTAAAACATCTTCCTTCCTCTGCTGTCAGCCTCCTCACAGGCAAGCCTGCTTGTTGCGCCGCCGGTCGCACTGAGCGGTGCAGCTGGGACACACGGTGTTGAGAGGTGGCCGGGGTGTCCTTGCCACGAGGGTTTCCTGCTGGGACTCTGTCTGCAAAGATTGTGCCCTTCCTCAGGCTGGAAAGCGGCCTCAGCTTCTGTTGTCAGACTCGGAGAGGGAGCTGCTGTTTTGGAATTTTTATTTTTTTTTTTTCCTGTTTTTGAGATTTTTCTGCGAGGTGCTAGAGGATGTCTCGCCCTTGCTGGCAGCATGCGACAGGCATCTCTGCCCTGCCTTATCTGAGGAAGCAGGGTAAGCATCTGCCCCAGGGATGTGACGCGTGGCTCAGCTCTCCAGCACGCCCCTCCGCACCCTGCGGAGTCACTGGTGTTGTGTGAGGGCTGGGGTGCGGAGGAAGCCGGTGCCTTGGGCGCAAAGCCCCTGCGCCAGCCCAGGTGCCTCGGTGCTGGCCGGGAGGTGCAGCGAATTTGCCCGTGCTCAGCCGTGGCGAGGCTGTGGATGCCCTGGGTGACGGTGACACCTAGTGGCTTTGTCCCACGGTCAGGCCCAGAGATGGGGCGCTGGGTGCAACACCCTGGAAAATCTGGCGCTTCCAGAAACCCAGCATGAAGCTGGGCCAGCCGTAGGCAACAGATCCCGTGGCGCTCAGGAACCTTTACGTCAATGGCTCGGAGACAGTGCGCGGGGAAGGGTCCAAGCACGGTGTCCTTGCTGACGATGGCTAGCCCATCACGGAGCCCTGCCGAGAGCCTTTCTGCTAAAAAGAAGAGCAGAAACTATTGTGTTAAAGCTCAGGAGCTCCTCATGAAGCTCCAGCATTGCTGGGTTCCAGTCCTGCCCACTGCTGGCATCTCACAGGCTTCTTTAGTTGTTGCCAAAGGATCCTAAAGCAGTTACTGAACTCTGGACACAGCTGAAAGACCCTCCTCCTAGGCTTAGCCGCACCAGGCGCGTGGGCACTGGGCTCCTTTGTGATATTGGTGGGGATGTTGGGTTTTCAAGGGCTCCTCTACGAGCCCTGCTACGCAGGAGAGCTGCTGCAGCAGAGGGCAGCTCACCAGCTATACCGACTTTTAGGCATTACCTACACAATCCCAGTAAACCCTCGTGCCCAAACACAGTGGGAATTGCCCAAGGAGGTCTTTTAATCCCATGTAGCAACGGCTCGGGGAGGCCCGTGCCATGGCTGTGCATTGCAGCCTGCAGCGTTACGTGCCGGAACGGTTTTCACCGGGAAACCACCCCCTTCGCGTACAGCTGAGCTTGTCTGCGCGCCCCCGTTGCGGTCCGGGGCGGTCTCCTGCCCTGAGCTGCGTGTGACGGGGCACTCGGCCGTGAGCGGTTGAGGGGGTCAGATGCAAGGTGCCTGCTGCAGAAGTGTTCTGTGTATCCTGGCGCTGCTACCTGCCGGAGCCACGCTGCTGACGTCTACAGGCCCAGATCCTCGAGGCGTTCGCTAAAGGCTGCGTGGGGGCGTCCTGCTGTCCCGGCGGCCCGTGACTCTGGCCAGATTTCACGTGCTGCGGGAAGCGATCCTGCCTCGGAGGAAAACGAAGCTCCCTGAGCAGCAGCAGTGCCTTTGGAAGAGATTTCTGGCTTTGCTCCCCGACCTACTGGATGCTGTTACGTGCGGGTGGCTGCGCTTCCCTGCGCGTGGGGCACCCAGAGCTTCCAGCAGGTCTCTCGCTGACCCGTCCCCAGCGGGTCGCATGAGCCGGCGTACGAAGTCGTTCCTTGTTATCGTCCCCATAGAGCCACGTGTGACTGTCGAGTAATGTCTGGCACACGCAGGGTTTCTGTAGGGAATGTGCCAGTTGGACTCAGAAGCTGGAAGGATCTGCAAATTCGGTGATAGACCTGGAGACTCCCTGAGCACAGGACAGGGAGCCAGGCTCTGCCGGGGGGTGCAGTAAGCAGCAGAAGAGCGGGAAAGCTGTTGAGCGGGGGGCAAGGAAGCGCTAGGAAAAGCTCTTCTAACGCTGACGGATTGAAGCTGCGGCAGGAGAAAGGTAGTAGGGTGCAAACGGCATTCCCGCTTCATCTCGCTCTCTCTGAGCGACACAGTTTCCGCCTGTGTTACATGGGGATGTCTGTTCCGAGGTGGAAGGGAAAGCGAATCTGAGGTTTCATCCTTCTGAAGACCTTTGAGACTCATGGCCAAGCAGCCCCGCTGAAATGCATCATTCCCACGGCAGCTCCAAATGGCAGGAGATCAGCAGGGTCTGCCAAAATGACTCTGAGAACTGGTAGGAATCGACAGAGCATTAGTTCTCTCTGCAGGTCTTTTAGAATCCTCCCGTAGGCTTGCCAAGCTGGTGAAGAGGGCTTTAAGCTAAAGTTGCCGGCGGAGGGAAACCCCAATCCCCAATCCTGCCTAGTTTGATGCCAGTGCCAGCAGTGGATGCCCAGAGCCTGGAGAAGGATCGCAGGGCAGCAGGAGAGCACCTGAAGAGCAGCACGAAGGACCTCCAGCCAGTAAGGCAGCTTCGTCAGGGGCCCAACTTAAATGCCTCTGTGCAAATGCGCACGGCGTGGGGGGTGAGCAAGAGGAGTCAGACGTGGTCGCATGCCTGCAGGGCCGGGATCGTACTGGCATCACAGAGACGTGGTGGGATGGCTCCCGCGGCTGGAGTGTTGGAATAGAAGGACGCAGGCTCTTTAGGAAGGACAGGCAGGGGAGATGAGGAGGGGGTGTCACCTTCTATGTCCATGGCCAGCTGGAGTGCATGGAGCTCCGTCAGGGGATAGAGGAGGAGCCGAGTGAGAGCTTATGGGTCAGGATTAAAGGGAGGGCAGGGACAGACAGGTGACGTTACAGAGGGGGTCTGCTACAGGCCACCCGACCAGGAAGACCAAACGGACAAGGCTCTCTATAGGCAGATAGGAGCAGCCTCATGTTCACAAGCCCTGGTCCTCATGGGGGACTTCAACCAATACCTGGAATGCATTGATGATAACTTCCTTCTCCAAGTAATAGAGAGCCAACGAGGAGAGGTACTATGCTGGACCTTGTTCTCACCAATGAGGAGGGGCTGGTGGGGAACGTGAAGCTCAAGGGCAGCCTTGGCTGCAGCGACCATGAAACAGTGGAGTTCAAAATCCTTAGGGCACTGAGGAGGGTGCACAGCAAGCTCACTACCGTGGACTTCAGGAGAGCAGTCTTTGGCCTCCTCAGGGATCCGCTTGGTAGAGCGCCATGGGATAAAGCCCTGGAGGGAAGAGGGGCCCAAGAAAGCTGGTTAATATTCAAGGATCATCTCCTCCAAGCTCAGGAGCGATGCATCCCAACAAAGAGGAAGTCAGTCAAAAAAGCCAGGAGGCCTCCGCAGATGAACAAGGAGCTCCTGGACAAACTCAAACACAAAAAGGAAGCCTACAGAGGGTGGGAGCAAGGACAGGCAGCCTAGGAGGAACGCAGAGAAATTGTCCGAGCAGCCAGCGATCAGCTAAAGCCCTGGTGAGAGTTAAATCTGGGCAGGGACGTCAAGGACAACAAGAAAAGCTTCTATAGGTGTGTCGGTGATAAAAGGAAGACTAGGGAAAATGTGGGCCCTCTCTGGAAGGAAACGGGAGACCTGGTTACCCGGGATATGGAGAAGGCGGAGGTACTCAACAACTTTTTTGCCTCAGTCTTCACCAGCGAGTGCTCAAGGCACACCGCCCAAGTCGCAGAAGGCAAGGCGGGGACCGGGAGAATGAAGAACCGCCCACCGTGGGAGAAGATCAGGTTCGAGACCATCTAAGGAACCTGAAGGTGCACAAGATGAGATGCATCCATGAGTCTTGAGAGAACTGATGGATAAAGCTGCTAAGCCACTATCCATGGTATTTGGGAAATCGTGGCAGTCCAGTGAAGTTCCCACTGATGGGAAAAGGGGAAACATAACCCCCATTTTTAAAAAGGGAAAAAAGGAAGACCCGGGGAACTACAGGCCAGTCAGTCTCGCCTCTGAGCCTGGCAAGATCATGGAGCAGATCCTCCTGGAAATTATGCTGAGGCACATGGAAAACAGAGGAATTGGCTGGATGGTCGCGCTGAGAGTTGCGGTCAATGGCTCAAGTGGACACCGGTGACGAGTGGCGTTCCTCAGGGGGTCGGTATGGGGACTGGCGCTGTTAAACATCTTTGTTGGCGACATGGGCGCTGGGATTGAGTGCACCCTCAGCGAGTGTGCTGACGACACCGAGCTGTATGATGCGGTCAGCACGCTGGAGGGAAGGGGTGCCACCCAGAGGGACCTTGACAGGCTTGAGAGGTGGGTCTGTGCAAACGTCGTGAAGTTCAACAAGGCCAAGTGCAAGGTCCTTCACAAGGGTCGGAGCAATCCTAAATACAGGCTGGCCGGAGAACGGATTGAGAGTAGCCCTGACGAGGAGGACTTGGGGGTGTCAGTTGAGGAGAAGCTCGACGTCACCCGGCATTGTGCGCTTGCAGCCCAGAAAGCCAACCGTATCCTGGGCTGCGTCAAAAGAAGCGTGACCGGCAGGTCGAGGGAGGCAATTCTTCCCCTCTACTCCGCTCTTGCGAGACCCCACCTGGAGCACTGCCTTCAGCTCTGGGGCCCCCAAAATAAGAAGCAGGCCATGGAAATGGTCCGAGGGCTGGAGCCCCTCTCCTGTCCAGGCAGGCTGAGAGTTGGGGTTGTTCAGGCCAGAGTAGACAAGGCTCCAGGGCGACCTTCTAGCCACCTTCCAGTGCCTGAAGGGGGCCTACGAGAAAGGTGGAGAGGGACTTCTTGCCGGGGCATGTAGTGACGGGACAAGGGGTGACGGCTTTAGACAGAAAGAGGGTAGGTCTACATTAGATAGAAGGAAGAAATTCTTCACTGTGAGGGTGGCGAGGCACCGGCACAGGTCGCCCAGAGAAGTTGTGGCTGCCCCATCCCTGGAAGCGTTCAAGGCCAGGTGGGATGAGGCTTTGAGCAGCCTGGTGTGGCAGAAGGTGTCCCAGCCCATGGCAGGGGGGTAGCAACTCTTTAGTGTCCCTTCCAACCCAAACCATTCTATAATTCTGTGATACAGATGATTAGGGTACCACCTCTTCTGCCATTTAAAAGGGCGTGAGAAGAATCCAAGGAATGAAGAGAAAGCGGGCTTCTCCAGGCTATCTGGCTGACGGTGTAAGAGCAAGATAATTTCGTGATGCATTCGGATGGAGGACTTGACACCAGGAGCATTGCCCTGCAGAACTGCCAGCCTCCCGAAGTCTCCGAGTCCGGCCGGCTGAAATGGGGATCAAATGAGAACGCCTTTAGCAGCAGCAGCCTGGGTTAAGGCTGCTCTCGCTGGTGGCAGACGCTCCCGTATAGAGGGCTTAGGCAGACGCTCCTGCGGTCCTTGGCTGCTCGGTAGTGTGCAGGCTTGGAGCCGTGCTCCTCGGGCTCTGGTGGGTTCCCGGGCTCGGCTGGCTCTTAGAGCCCCTTGCTGACTCTTGGCTGGAGCTGGCTGGGTGACAGCAATGCTGGTTCGCTACTGTTCTTGAGGGTTTTGTTTCTCACTGGAACAGACTCAAAACCCATTGAATGGTCTTGCGAAAAGGATTGTTTTGGAACAACCAGTTTTGCATGGAAAAGGTCAAGTCTCTGATTCTGGTCTTTTTCTCAAATCAGAAATGATCCAAGAGTCTCGGACTTCAGAAATCTTGCTTCTGGAAAGACTGTTGTAGTCTCTGCCTCCGTGAAATACTTCGACTGTAATGAAATAGTACGGTATTTCTTTGGAAGGGTTCCAAGCCCTTCTGCTGTTAACCCTGGGAGGACTGGTAATCCAGGAGTCGTGTTAGGCAGCGTGCCCGTGATCTCATCCAGGCTTGGAGTGAGAGGTACTTCAGGAGGGGGCAGCGGGTCTTTGGGCGCTCTCCTTTTGCTGTTCTCTGCCTAATGCCCGTCTTCAGGAAGCCCCTGAGCTTGCTTAGCACCTCTCATTTCCAAGGCCAAGGTGTTCTGCTTGAGTTTGTGGTGGTGTCCACAGGACGTTTCGGATGGGGCTTGTCCCAGGATTGCTGCCTGTAGCGAGTGGGTGGGTGGTTGTCGGCAGAGGCGAGGGGCTTAGTGGGTGTTTGCAGCGGCAACCGGGTCCTGTTGCTTCCTGGACGGGCTGGCAGAGAGGGGCTGGGTGACTTTCCGCTTGTCGCGTCGCTCTGTCACGACCTGGTAGGTCGTGGTGTTCGTGAGCGGTTCGTGAGCTGCAGGGCATGTCAGCACAGCTCAGGGTTGTGGTCTCCGCTTTGTCTGCACGAGTCGGTTGTCATCTGGGTTTCGCAAGAGCTCTCCCCAGCATCTGATAGGAGGGAGGTGCGACGAAGCTCCTTCCTCTTTGAACCGTCGTCGTGACTCTGGTTTCCCGGCGGCCTCTCTCGCCCTTTCTCCTGATGGGGATAGCACGGCCCCAATGTCGGCCAGCATCAAGACGTGGAAGCTGTGGGGCGGGCAGGCTGGCGGCCCGGAGGCTTTCCTGCCCCATCGGGAGGCGGGCGCGGGCTCCGCATTCTTGCGGCAGTGTTGGGAATCTGCGTTATCGTCCTTCGGAGGGAGCAGGAGCATGATTCACCCGAAAGTCCTCCAGGAACGCAGTGGGGTTTCAGGTTTCTTGAACTATCAGCTAGCAATTCCGGGATTGGGAATATGTCAGCCCAGTCTCTCCTCGCCCGGAGCCTCCTCCTCCCCCTCTGCTGCCGTTCAGACCGTACTGGAGGAGACTTACTGAAAGCAGGTTTTGTTGTTTTGTTTTGAGGTTTCTTGTCTGCTAAGGTCCCAGTCTTTGATTTAAAGCTGTGGCTTTTCAGATGTAACGGGCGCAAACAGCTCTCTCTCTGCATCTTGATGTAGCACTTGGTTCAACAGAGGTATTTCTTGTGCCTTGCAAGCCCCCCTGCCTGCATGAGGGAGGCTAGGTTGTCCCCCGGTTCAGCGACGGAGGAACCGAGGCACCCAGAAAGAGCGCATCTTGTTCAGGGTCATTTGTGGATTCGGTGGCAGCCGAGGGTAGAAGCCAGGAGTCTCGGCTCCTTGCTATAACCGCTGGGAATTGAGTTTGCTATTGTCTTTAAAACTGCTGGGCTGGAGTGGGTGTGTTGCTAAATTGCAGAGGCAGCCAGATTTCTATGCAATCTCCTTTTTGTTGTGTTCTTCTCAAGATGTTTTGGATCGTTTGTCTCCCTGTGTCAGTGTATCTACTTTCTAATTAATTTTCTTCTGTGGCCCAGATGGGTGGCATGCCTGCTGGAATCCAGTGTGATGAACCTAGGGGCGTGTGCAAGGAGTTTACAGCAACCGAGATGCCTGTCGGCGTGCCGCAGCCAGACCGATGGGAGGCCAGGGTGGATCCCCGCTCTGCAGCTGCAACAGGACCCGACTCTTGCTGCTCCCAAAAGCAGAGCAGAATCCACGGGCAGCTGCTTCTGGCCGTGCTCCCACTGGGATTTGCGAGGGGAGTGCAGTCAGTCTCGGTCAAGGCTGGAAGAGGAGGGCGTCCCAAGGCGGAGCCAGGGCCCCCTGTCAGCTCTGGGTGGCTTTCCATCCTGCGACTGGCTGAGGCATTGGGTGTCTTCCCCAGAGCACCGGCCTCCTCCCAAGGTGAAGACAGATGCCCCAACGGCGGGACGTTCTGGAGGGACCTCGCAGCCGGCGAGGCTCAGCCACGCTGCAGGCAGCGTCTGAAGGTTTCGCTGTGGCGGCTGCCAGGTCCTTCGGCATCGATGCGTGTGTTCCCTCCAGCCTGACCCGAGAACCAGAGGGACAGGGAGTGCGTCTCGAGCATTAGTCTCTGGACTCTTCAGGCGTGGTCTCAGCAGGGCCACCGTTCTTCTCCTCCCTCCCCAGGGTGCTCCCATGCCCACGCTATGCCGTACTGGGATCACGCTGCAGTGCTGCTCAGCATTCCCATTTTCGGCGAAGCACTTTGGGATCTATTTGGAATGCAGTGTCATGCCTGTGCAGATGTGCCACAGGCAGCCCTGCATCTCCCAGCCTGTGGTTGACACGGGCGGCGGTGGCAGCAGCTCCTCGGCTGGCCTGGCCGCACCCTGGCGTCAGTCGGTTTGCGACCCCCAGGGCTGCGGTGCGGCGCGTTGCGAAGATTGCCGAGTGCGGCGCAGCAGGCGGGGGCTCTGGGCCACCGGCAGCGGGAGCTGCTGCAGGGCTTGCTTTCTGGAATGCTGTCTGGCAGCAGCCTTTTCCATCGGGGCTGAAGGTTCCCCGTGGCTGGGCAGGCAGCGGCGGCAGGCAGCGTGTGTGCTTAGCGCCGCAGCTTGTGCCATATGGACCTTCTCCTCCTCCCCGCTTGCCCTCTCCACATCTCCTTCCCCGCTCCGCTCCCCTCCCCCTGCGAGCGGTTTGACAGAGCAATTGGGCAGGCGCTGGGACGGCAGCTCTGACATAAATCTCTCCTGGTGTGGAATGAGGGGTATAAATACCCAGAGAGTGATGTGATCTTTCCAGCTGCTATTAATAGGTCCCTGGAGAACAGGAGCGAGCGAGCGAGACTGGCTGACACTTAAAGGGCTAGCAGCTCCCTTATGTGCTGTGAAAATTAATCAGCGCTGTGGCTCACCATCTTCCCCCGGGCTAGAGCAGAGCCCTCGCCGAGGTGCGTGAGGAGGAGGCGGAGGGAGCGACTAACGGCTGGCTAGTTGGGAAGCGGAGCTAGGCCGAGCTGCGCACGCACGATCCCACTAACCAGCTCGGAGCGCCTGGGCGGGCTGTGCGAGAGCGCCGGTTGTGCGGGCCGCTCTCGCTCGGGCGCCGCGGCGTGCCGGCCAGCCATCGGCTCAGCCGTGCCTCGCGGGGAGGCAGCTGCCGAGAATTCCCTTTGGCAGGCAGGGGACCCGCCGGCGGTGGATGGCGAGCTGCAGCCTGCGCCTTGTGGCGATGGCCGTCTCGCAGGGAGTACGGGTCTGCCGAGGGCGCTTTGCTCGTGTGCCGTTCTGGGTACGGTGTGCTGCCCTAGCGGAGCCAGCGCTTTGCTTTTGCCGATGGGATGTCTTCAGGCCCGCCTTTGGCACGCCGGGAGCAGCGTGTGTAGCGCTGCCGAGCTCTTGCGGCGCTATTTAGAGATGCGGGGTTTGGTCTGGAGCCGGCGCTTCCTGTCCCTGGGTGGCAGAAGGAATCTGTGCGCAGCATCTGGCCTGCTCGGTCCAGATGGGAGGAGCAGACCACGGGCCCAGTAACCCCCCGCCTGCCAGGCAATTTCTCTGCCTGCGCACGGGAAAGGTTCCCGAGTGCATCTGAGGGGGGTCGCGCAAAGCCCCTAGCAGGCACGAGCAAACAGAGAGCAATCCCTCAGCTCCCCGAGCGCGCGGTTTAGTCCCCTTCCCCCCTGCTCCCCAAGAAGGGAAGACTGCGACAGGCAGCGGGGGTCTCTGCAGCTTCGGGGTCACTGGCTGGGGTGGCGAGGAGGCTGCGGCAGGGGAACGCGGGGCCCCCGCGGGTGAAGAGTTAAGTCCTCTAGGTGAAGAGAGCCAGGAGCAGTTTGCATGGGGACGTGCATCTTTCTGCGCTCGGACTGCCTCTGAGGGCTGAGCAGTGAACGTGGTTCAGGCCGGGAAGAGCCGGTGTGTAAGAGCCGTGTCTGAAAGCCAGGGACATCCTCTGCCCGCTCCGGTGGCCTCGAGGTGAGGCTGGCTGACGTCCCACGCCGCCTGTGCCACGCTGAGGAGGGCTGCCTGCTGCAAGCGGGAGGTACTCACGGGCCGGGAGGGATGCCCCCTGCGGGTACCAGGGTGGTCTGTTGGACTGAGGTGTAGCAGCCCTCCGGAGCCACGACGTGCTGGGGTTCCGTGGGGCCGCGTCCCAGTCGTCTGTAATGCCCGTGCAGAGCTCGAGGGGCAGAATCCCAGCGCGAGCCCAGGAGCCTCTGCCAAGGCAAAGAGGTGTGCGGGGAGGGCTGCCTCGGTGTTGCTGAGCTGCACGCACGGCCTCCAGCCCAGCAGCCTGCGCTCTGCCCTGACCGCCTCTCCCCTGAAAGGCTCGGCCTCAGCCTGCGGCGCTCTTCAGGAAGCTGGGCTGGGTCTGGAGCAGGAGAGCCTCACCCCGCCATCCCGGCAGGCCCGTGGCACGTTGCATCATCCTGCGGGGCTGGAAGCTGCCACTGAAGTGAGCGCTCCCCCGCCCAGCGCCTCGGAGCAAGAGCCGGAACGGTCTCTCAGGCCCCCGGGAGAGATAGGGATATACCGCTTAGCCGACGAGCGCCCGCACGCCCGGCTCTGCCCTTGCTTTGCAACCCGCCGCCACCGCCGCCTCCTCTTAGTCCTCCCCTGCCTCGGCCCAGCTTTCTCTCTACAGGCTTGCATCAAGACCATTTTCTGTCCGCTCAGGTGTCTCCTGTGTGTTTTGCAGAGCAGAGGAAACCAGTTTAGCAGGAGAAGGGGTCCCTGACACCAGTAGGGCACCCAATTTCTGCTCAGGGTCACAACGTTGAGCTCTGGGAACACCTGCAAAATAGCTGTGAGGGATCCTTCCGCTCACCAAAGGGCCAGGCTGGCCTGGAGCACCCCGTTCTCGTCGTGGCCTCGGAAACGAGGGTTCTCGTGTCCATGCCCGTGCCTTGGAGCGGCTGGCAAGCCTGCCGTGTCTGGGTGGGAGTTTGCTGCTTGTCCGCACGCAGCCGAGTGCGGAGCGGGGTCTGTTGCTCAACGGGGCCGGGGCCAATTCCCGGCACCGGCAGCTCTGGGCTGTGCCTTGCCGCAGGCTTTGTCTGGCCCTGCGCCCGAGGAGCAGCAACGGCGCCCTGGGCAGCGCCCCCGTCAGCCGCGTGCGCGCGAGGGGCACCGCGCTCACTCGCTGCCGCTTCTCTTGCAGGTTTCTGACCAAAGGGCCTGGGAGCTCCCTCCACTGGCGCTGCGGGAAGCTTTAGCCAAACCAATGCACCCTGACAACAAACTGCCCAGCCATGGCAAGGCAGGCAGCAGCGGTGCCCCGGCCCAGCACCACAACGTGAGCCAAGCGCCCACCTGCAACCTGGGCTCGAAGGGTGTAGGGGCAGGCAGCCATGGCAGCAAGGCCACTCAGATCTCCCCTGGCAACTCTGGACTGAAAAACAGCCAGAACACTGTCCCAAACTTCAGCTCCTTGAAGGGCAAGGTGAAACGGGAACGGAGCATCTCGGTGGACTCGGGAGAACAGCGAGAGGCCAGCACCCCTTCGCAGGACGCAGAATCGAAAGGTAACGCTCTCCTAAACCTTGCCTCGGCACGTCCTCCTTGCAGTTGCTCCGAGCGTCCTGGCGGGACCTGGGATGGGAGCAGCTGTGAGCATCTTGCGTTCCTGTGCTACGGCTGCTGTCTGGGCTTGTCCTGGCTGCCGGTGTGTCTTTGCGTCACCGCTTGTCGCATCCGCAGTTTTGGGGCCAGAGCGGCGGAGCCTCGTCTCCACGTTTTCTTCCCTAAACTGTTTGTTGGAGTTTGAATCTGGGACTCTGGTCTTCATGGGCTACTGAGGCCAGCTAAGCGAGAGCACGGTTCGCCGAAACGCTACCGAACGCCCCCGCTTTGCGATGTGCTGACTTTCAACTTGGGCCCGAGTTGAGTTGTTTTTTGTCTCCTTGCTGTTGGCAAAGAGCTGCCGTTGCGGTGTTCTTGCAGCTGCCCGACGACTCAGTCGTGGTTAGCGAGGAGGTGCTGCGAGGGTCGCTGTCTGAACAGTTCTGTGGTTTCGTCAGCGATGGAGGACTCTTGTGTTACGGCACGTGGCTTCTGGAAAAGGGCTGAGTCAGTGCTTCCAAACCCTCTGGCTTCCCTGTCCTCACCAGCCTCTTGCGTTCCACCAAGCTCTGCGCTCAACGGCCACGTGGGACGCTTGAGCATCTCGCGGGGGGTTGTCAGAGGAGAAATCCCAGCGGTGCCCTCGGTTCCAACCGAGACTCACACCCGGTCCCCAAATGCGGAGCCACTGTCCTGGCTCGTGGCCCCTAAGCGTTTGGTTTCACAGCCAAAGCTGTGTTGCCTGACTGGCTCAGGCCAGAGCCGTGCCTCGGAAGAATGGGTAGAAAGTACCTGAACAGACCTCCTGCTCCTAGGAAAGCCTTCTCCCCGTGGTGTTGGGGGTTACTGTACGCCACCGATCCATGAGCATTTGGAGCTTTATCCCAGTACTGTCTTGCAGCCCAGCCTTCCTCAGGAAAATGATTTAAATGGCTTGATCAGGAATGCCCAAATCTCCAGTGTTCCTGCCGCAGTGCCTTGGCAGATCACGTGAATGTGGCCTGGAAACCTTGAGATGATGTAAAACGGGGAGGCCAGACCGTGTTAGATCAGAGTTAAAGCACAGGACTGGAAGTTACCCATCCTGTGTCAGATTCCCTTCCCCAAGTCCTGGGGTGCCTTGAGGCAAGCCGCTTCCTCTCTGAGCTGCATCAGCCCCATCTGAGAAATGGAGGGAGCATCCAAGTTTACAGGGGGCATAAAGGCCCCTGCCTGCCTGCTGTCTGCGTAGTGCAGAGTCTGTCTCGAGTTCCTACGACGGATACGAACGTGCCCTCCCGTGGCATTTTCAGGTTTGAACTGCTAAATCACAGAGCCCTCAAGTTTAGGGTTAATGCCCACAGCTCTCTGGTTTGGAACAGCAGTTGGGCATGTCCTGTGTTTGCGGGCTCCTTTCAGACGGTAAGAAATACATCTCATCCTGAACCGCTAGCCCTCGCAGGAGCCTCTCGCCAGCTCTGGCTGCAAAGACGAGGAGCCCAGGCTGAGCCGGTGCTTCGGGATCTTTACCAGGGCTGGGCAGATGCCGGTGTGGGGCTTCTGGGCCAGCACGTCCCGGCTGAGTTGGCGGTGCCAGCGTGCGGGTGGGCAGGGTCCCACCCCTCCCAGCCCCTGCCAGGTCCCCTCAGCTCTTCTGATGGCTCTGTCCCTTTGCAGGTGAGGTGGCTCCCCGTAGCAAGCGGCGGTGCGTGCTGGAAAGGAAGCAGCCGTACAGTGGGGACGAATGGTGCTCTGGGCCGGACAGCGAGGAAGACGACAAGCCCATCAGCAGTGCACACAGTGAGTGTCTACCTCCTTACCAGCTGGGAAGCTTGAATAAAGCCAACTCCCTCCTGAAGGTCAGCAGGGCAGGTCGCGCTGGCACCTTCAGCTTCTGCCTGTGCGCGCTGACTTAGCTGGGCGCATCGCACGGCGGGCCGTCGCGGTCGACGGTCCTTGTGCCGTGGGAGCGTTTGTGGGCATGCGGTGAGGTGCAGGGCCTTCTCGTGGAGATGCTGCCGAGATGCTGGAGGGGAAGGTGTTGAGGTTGGATGTCCCTGCTGTACGTTGCTCTGGCCACACCAGCGGTAGAATTGCCGTCTTGAAAGCGTGCCCGGTTTAAATCCGGTTAAGCGTGCCTACGCTGGCCGTAGCAACAGCCAGACCGCGCGACGTGTTACCCTTGTCGCAGCAGCTAAGTCTGTACCAGGCCGTCCACCCGGCGCTCTGCTGCCGTGCTTTGAAGGCAGCGGAAGCTAAAGAGGCCTTTCGGATCTTGATAGTGGTTCAGGCAGGACCGAGCTGACCAAGTTGTGTACCATTGGGGGCAACAGACTGCAGGTCTCTCCCATTTCCCAAAAGCATCAAAACTTTTTGATTTTTTTTTTTTTGTATCTAGAATTCAGTCTACGTTCAAACTGCAACAGGGAGAATATCTGAGAGAACAGGGCGAGGTCCTGCGGGGCCCAAGGGTGCAGCTGATGGAGAACGGGGAAGCGTATAAAACCGCGAAAAGCGTGGCCTTTGTGCCTGCCAGCGCTCCTCTGCACAGCCCACAGCCCGTGTGGGAAGGGATAGTACCGTGTCCCCCCGTCACAGCCTGCTCCTCCGTCTGCCTAAGTGGAGCTGGTCGAGGTGGGGCTGTCCGGGGGCGAGGGCAGCGAGGCAGCACACGTGTCCTCACGCCACATCTCCAGTGCTGTCTCTTCTCTTTAAATGCCGCGGTGCCAGGGCTGGGCTGCGGGCAGGTCTGCAGGCAGGTGGGTGGCAAGAGGCTGGCTGGAGAGCAGGCAAGCCTGCCGCCGGGGCTGGAGCGTGTGTGTGAGGAGCCAGGCGGGAGGAAGGCACCGCATGCTCTCGGTAACTGCGATGCTTGTGAATGTTAATTAGGAATATTATCGAATTACAGCTGCCGATTAACAGTCACCACTCCAGTGGACAGCATCGCCTCTTCCCCCGCTCCCAGGGCATCTGTCCCGCAGCCTGGGAGAGGAGGAGAGCCTCGGGCCCCGTGCCGGGGGACCGCGAGGAGGTGGCCCCAGGGCAGCGGGCGGCGGGAGCGGCTGGGCAGGTGCTGCTGCCTTCCGGCGGCCCGGCCGGGCAGCGGCTCTTCCTCAGCCCCACGCCTGAGCACGACCGTGCCCAGCCCCGTGGGCCTCATCCCCAGCCCCCGGTTCCCTCCCTCCTGCCGGTTCCCGGCCGTGGGGCAGGCAGCGGGGGCCGCTCGGGCGGTCCTGCCTCTCTGGCTTTAGCAGCTTGTCTCCTGTGCTCCCGCAGACTGTAATGTAGCAGATCCTGCGATGTCCACAGCCTCGCAGCTTGGCCCAGGGTCCAACCCGCTGCCGAACCTGAACGAGAGCGGTTCTTCCAGCGTGCCTCATGGTGCTGCCCCCGGCTTACGGGCGGATGCTGCAGGAGGTGGAGGTGGCGGAACAGGAAAGCAGCCTTCTCAGTTCGTTTACGTCTTTACAACGCACCTTGCTAACACGTAAGCAGTAACGCCCGTCTGTCCTCGCTGGCGCAGGGCTGGCCCATCATGCCTGCCTGCTGCGTGCTGCGCTTGAGTACAAGAGAGCTGGAGAGACCCACGTCACTTGGGTCCCCCCCGAGGTTCAGGAAGTTTGCCGGCAGCTACTGCTGGTGGGCAAACTTTTTCTTAAATGCACGCTTCCTCCCAGCGGCGCCCGGCGCCGCGTTCTGTGACACACGCCACGTAGTACATCTGGTCAGCGCCCAGCACCGAGATTCACCCAAAGCAGTGTGGACTGCTGGTCTGATTCAGAAGGCGCTGAGGGGCTGGGTGGCACGGGGAGTGCCGTCTAACACTTGGTGGTCTCCACTCAGTTCCTCCCTTCTGTCCTGTATTGTCTCAGCTGTGGAGGCTTAGCAAGGCTATTTAGTTTTAGTTTTTCGGCTCTGCTATAGCACAGGTTTGGTGTGGTAGATCCCAGAGCGTCTCGGCGACAGCCGCCTTAGGGCAGCAGGCACAAGGCAGAGCCCAGTGTCCATCACAGGACGTGGGAAGAGGGAAATTCCAGGGCAAGCGATCATCGGTTGGAGAACCTAGCTGGGGCCCGTGCAGGAAAGGTGGGAGGACTCTGAGAATATCCCCCCTTCTCGGTGACCTCCAGAGGTTTCCCTCTTCCTGCAGGACCGAAGAGCGGAGGTGGTACATGGGGCCTGGGGTGGGTGGGATGGGGCACAACGCCTGTTCTCGAGCGGTTTGTGCTCTCTTCCCAGAGCTGCAGAAGCTGTCCTGCAGGGCCGAGCTGACTCCATTCTGGCCTACCATCAGCAGAACGTCCCACGGGCGAAGCTAGACCAGGTATGCCAGCCGTGCGCCAAATGCTGCTGTTGGCACATGCTGCCGACTGCCCACCCTTCCCCTTCGGAGGTCGCCGTTCTCCCCCTGCTCTCGGCTTCAGCCGTGGAGAGAAGCGAGTGTCCGAATGCCCTTTCTGTGGGGTGGGAAGCTGCTCTGCTGTGGAACCTCTCTGGAGAGAGTCCTGGCTGCTGCCAGCTGTGAATAGTTTGGGATGGGGCACGTATGTGGCTGCGGGCAGGGTACCCAATTGTGCGTTTCCAGGGCTTGTAATAGGGCCCGCTGCTTCCCCTCAAGGAATGAAGGTGAACTGCCATGGGGCACGTTTTTGGGACAGAGAGGTCTCTGGCGGGGGGCAGGGAAGAAGACCTACCCAGGGTTTTTCCTGCTTGCATTTATTTGCCTTTTCTCTGCCAGGCGCCAGCTCCTAAAGTGCTGGGTGTTGCTGAGCCGCTTCCGATTAACCCTCCTGCTGCCAACACTCCACAGTCCCAGGCGCCGGCACCTCAAGCGAGTCAGCCGCAGCCGCAGCCTCCGCCGCCGCAGCCTCCGCCTCCGCCTCCGACCATCGGTCAAGCGCCTTTGCCGGCGCCCAGCAGCCTGCCCCAGGAAGGGACGAGTGAAGATGTCCGGAGAGATCTGACTCCCAACTCTCTGGGGAGCAACAGCGGCAGCAACCAGCCTGGGAGTAACCACCCAAATACGCCCACCGCGTCCGCCAACAGCATGCAGCCTGGGCAAGTGGACTCCTCCGCCACGTCCGGCTCCAGCCTCCTCGGGGAGGGCCCGGGCCCCGGGATGCCAGGGAACGGGCAGGCGGGCTTAGGCCCCAGGAACCCCATGAACTCGGAAGGGCTCTCGAAGGAGCAGCTGGAGCACCGGGAGCGCTCTCTGCAGACCCTGCGGGACATTGAGCGTCTGCTGCTGCGCAGCGGGGAGGCCGAGCCCTTCATGAAGTCCAGCCAAAACGCGGGCGAGGGCGGGACTGCCCCTCCGGCCCAGGCTGCCCCTGCTCAGCCCCCCGCGCCTCCCGCCAGCATGAAGAAGTACGAAGAGCCTCTGCAGTCCATGATCTCCCAGACCCAGAGCCTTGGTGGGCCTAGTCTGGAACACGAGGTGCCCCACCACCCAGGCGCCGACGTGGGGCAGCAGATGAACATGATGATGCAGCGGCTGAACCAGGACAGCCTGACACCGGAGCAAGTGGCCTGGAGGAAGCTGCAGGAAGAGTACTACGAGGAGAAGCGGCGGAAAGAGGAGCAGATCAGCATCCACGGCCGCCCTATGCAGGAGATCATGATCCCGCAGTCGATGGGGAGCATGATGATGCGTGGGCCCCCGCCACCCTACCACAGCAAGCCTGGAGAGCAGTGGCCGCCGGGGATGGGAAGCCAGCTGCGGGGACCCATAGAGGTGCAGGACCCGATGCAGCTGCGGGGAGGGCCACCCTTCCCAGGGCCACGGTTCCCTGGGAATCAAATGCAGAGAGTCTCCGGCTTCGGAGGGATGCAGAACATGCCCTTGGATGCTCTTGGGCCCATGAACGCCATGCAGAGGCCAGTGAGGCCCGGCATGGGCTGGAGCGACGATATGCCTCCTATGGGAGGCCCCGGGAACTTTCCGCAAGGCACCCTGCCCTACCCGTCGGGGCAAGGGGACCCCGAAAGGTTCATGAATCCCCGTGCCAGGGAGGAGATCCTGCGGCATCAGCTGATGGAGAAACGCCCGGTAGCAATGCAGAGGCCCATGGGGATGTCCGGCAACTCCATGAGCCAGGGCATGGAAATGGAGAGGATGCTACAGGCTCACAGGCAGATGGATCCATCCATGTTTGCCGGGCAGATAACGGGGGACAGCCTGAGCAGCGCCCCCATGGGAATGGATTTTGCAGGCACTCGGGGGATGCTGAGCCCCACTATGAGTCAGTCGGGCCTTCGGGACATGGACGCGCCCATGGGCCCTGGCAACCTCAACATGAACATGAATGTCAACATGAACATGAACATGAACCTCAATGTCCAGATGACCCCGCAGCAGCAGATGATGATGTCGCAGAAGATGAGAGGCCCCGAAATGATGGCCCACCAGGGCATGAGCCCTGAGGAGCTGGCCAGGGCGAGGGCTCAGAATGGCAATGGCAGTGCAATGCTGGGGGGACCCCAGAAAATGATGATTCCCTCCCAGTTCCCCAACCAAGGACAGCAAGGCTTCTCGAGCGGGCAAGGGCCTTACCCCAGCATGCCCCAGGAGCTGGGCAGCGGCTCGGACATGTTCAGCCCGGAGCAGGGCACCATGCCCGTTGGCAGCATTGGCGGCACCACCAGGCTCAGCCACATCCCTCTGCCTCCGGCCTCCAATCCCGCTCCTACGCAAGGGGGCAACCTGGCCAGCATGCACCCAGCGCCTTCCCGGGGGCTGGGCCGCCGGCCCTCCGACCTCACCATCAACATCAGCCAGATGAACTCCCCCAGCATGGGTCACCTCAAGTCTCCCACCCTCAGCCAGGTGCACTCACCACTGGTCACCTCCCCCTCTGCCAACCTCAAGTCCCCGCAGACACCCTCGCAGATGGTCAGCATGCCACCTTCAAACCAGTCTGGACCCCTCAAGTCCCCCCAGGTGATGAGCTCCTCGCTTAACGTCCGGTCTCCGACTGGCTCCCCAAGCCGCCTGAAGTCCCCTTCTATGGCTGTTCCTTCCCCCGGTTGGGTGCCATCTCCCAAAGCCACCATGCCCAGCCCAGGAGTCAACCAGAGCAAGCAGACTCTCAGCATGAACTCGTCTACTTCCATAGGAGGACTGGATCAGGGTACGCCGGGTATCTTGTGTGCGAGGGCGCGTGGGTGCTCGGGTTTGGCGAGCGTGTAGGCAGCGTTGCTCTCCAGCCCGCGTGCTCCCGCAGGAGCGGGGAGACGCTCGTGCCCGCGCGTGCTCTTACGTCTGGTGGAGCGAGTCTTTTTTTCCCGGGAGTCCAAACGGGGCGTTTCGGGCGGGTGGGCGGGCAAACAGAGCAGCTTTTACCTCAGCCCCGGCTCACGCTCTGTGACGCAGGCAGAGAACGCTGTGCCTGTGCTGGGCGGTCAGGGGCGGTTTGAAGTGGAAGCCCGTCACCGTTCTGGAGCAGGGTCTCCGCCTGAGCCGCCTCAGAGCCCAGAGGGTGCCGGGCTGTGCCAGCTCTGCGTTTTGCAGCCTCCTCTGGTCACGGCCGTCGGAAGGAGGGGACGGGGTTGCCGTCTGACGGGAGCAAGCCCCGGCGCGCGGGCGGTACTAAGCCGGTCTCTCTCTTGCTTGCAGGTTCTCTCCCTTCCGGGCCTCGGAGCAGCTCTTCCGCACCAGCCAGCAACACCTCTAGCACCATGAATCCCAACATGCCTTTTACCTCCTCTCCAGATCCGTCCCCCTCCCAGAACCCCCTCTCACTGATGATGTCCCAGATGTCCAAGTATGCCATGCCCAGCTCCACCCCGCTTTACCACAATGCCATCAAAACCATCGCCACTTCTGATGACGAGCTGCTGCCGGACAGGCCTATGCTCCCGCCTGGCAGCATGGCAGGTACGTCCTGCTGGGGCTGGGGGCCGACCGCAGGCCCGGGGTGCCAGGCGGAAGGGGGCGTTAGAAACGGGGTTCTCCCACCGACCGCCATGTCGGATAGCTTAGATTTTCCCTCGCTCGTAACGGACCGCTCGCTTCTCCGCCCCGTGCCCAGGCTGTCCGTTGGCTTTTGGCTCGGGTGTGCTGCCTGGCAGGGCGTGAGCCAGTCTGGCATTCGAGGCACCCGCCTTCCGCGAGCTCTGGAAGTTTTCGGAACCACCTTTACCCTGTGCAGACGCGTTGGCCCTGGATTTTCATGGCTCCCGGAGTTGTCTCGGGCCCAGGACTTGCAGGCAGATGGCCAGCTGCTTGGAGACCTCGTGTTCTCGTGCAGCAGGGACGGGGGCGCTCTGAACAGGGCTTGGGAGTCTGGTGTTTTGAGTGCGAGCGCCTGCACAGGCGAGGCTAGGTCGTAGCGTCGCTCTGATTTCAGTAGGCGACGGCCAGATACGCTCCGCTAGCTGGTGGCGCTGGTGGGGACAGCTAGGCAAATGAGTGTTTTTCGTCACTCGGTGACCAGCCTGAAGGGGAATTCCAGCACGCCGTGCGACTTAATTTAAGGGTTTAAAGCTGTCTGCTAAATATTTTTGGCAGTTTTCAAACTGAAAAACCAACTTTTTGACTCTCCCGCTGCTGAGTAGTCACTTAGGTTGACCGCAGGCAGGCAAATGCATTGGCTCCCTCCTAACCCAAACCCCTCCGCAAGCGCCGATGGCTCTGCTGTACCGATGAGCGCAGTCGCCCTCCCGGACAGCACCTGTGTCGGGCTGCCGACTCTTCTGCTTTTTTGTCTCCTCGGCACCCGAGGCCTCGTGGCCCCAGGAGCTTGCCAGGTGGCTGAGCCTGCAGGCAGGCAGTGGTGAAGGGTCGCTCCTCGGTGCCGGCAGCCGGGGCCCTGCTGAGATCGTGGGCTAGCGCTGTCCCAACGTGCGGAGCCAGCCGGCATGCTAAAATCAGCGGGCTGTAAGGAACCACAAATCCAGCGCGGGCCCAGGTGAAGCTGGAATAGCTCTCTGCCGCTCACGGAGCTGGGGTCCGGGGCACTTTTTCCCAACGTCGGCGCTTTGCAGAGCCCATCTCGCGGCTGCTTGCCGAGCGTCGTGCCCCGCGCTCGGGGCTTTCTGAGCGGGAGCGCTCGGCAGGCTTCCAGGGCGCGGATTTTGCAGCCCTGAGACGTCTGCGGGCAGTGTTAACTCTTCTCTCTTTTTTCCTCTCCTTAGGCGTGACGGGGAATCAGCCAAATCAACTGCACTTGAATTCTGTGGGGCCTGGATCCTCTCAGAGCCCCATGGGAATGAACCTGCCTGGTCAGCAACCCCTCTCCCACGAACCACCCCCCACCTCCATGCTGTCCTCCCCGAACCCTCTGGGCTCCAACATTCCTATGCACCCGAGTGCGCCGGGGGCGGGCGTGCCCCCCCAGAACCCCATGATGCTGCCCCCGGGGCCCCAGGACTCGTTGAACCAGCAGTGCGGCCCCGTGCCCAACAGTTCGCAGATGATTCCTTCCAACCAGCTCGTGTTCCCCCGCATGCAGCAGCCCCACAACGCCATGCCGTCTCCCGCCGGAGGCCTGCCCATGGCCCCCGGGGGGGCAGGGGGCCCTGGGATGCAGCAGCATTACCCGCCGGGGATGCCCTTGCCGCCCGAGGACCTTCCTGCCCAGCAGCCCGGCCAGATGCCCCCTCAGCAGCACATGTTGGGCAAGAACATCCCTCCTCGGATCGGCGAGCCCTACCCGCCCGTGCTTCCCGGGGTGGCGTCGGTGCTGAACGACCCCGAGCTCAGCGAGGTCATCCGCCCCACGCCCACGGGTATCCCCGAGTTTGACCTGTCCCGGATCATCCCGTCGGAGAAGCCAAGCAGCACCTTGCAGTATTTCCCCAAGAGCGACAGCCAAGCGCCCAAATCGCAGCCTTCCAACCTCCACCTCATGAACCTGCAGAACATGATGGCTGAGCAGCCCCCGGTGCGGCCAGGTATGAATGCCCCCAGCCTCCCCGGGCAGCAGGGCGTGCAGAGGGGACTCGGCATGCCCATGTGCCATCCCGGACAAGTGCCCATGCTGGGCAGGACAGGCATACCGCCCCAGCAAGGCATGATGGGCAACAGCATGCACCAGGGCATGATGTCTCCGCAGCAGAGCCTGATGGCCCAGCAGAATTTCATGCTGATGCAGGCCAAGCAGAGGAGCATGTCTGTGTCGGGGGAGATGTATGCTCAGACAGGACACATGATGTCGCCTCAGGGCTCCCTCATGGGGCCCCCGCCTCAGCAGAACCTCATGGTCACGCACCAGATGAGGCAGAGGAGTGTCTCCCTGGACAGCCAGATGAGTTACATCCCCGGGCCGGGGAACATGGCCAACCTGCCTTTCTAACCCCGGCTGGCGCTCAGGGGCGGGGGGGGGGGGGGACGGGGCTGCCTGTACAGACCTTTTTCAGCCTTTCTTTGGGGGAGGGTCGGGGGCCAACGCCGGTGGAGGACGCCACGTGGGATGCTTTTCATATCGGATTCGCCGCTACACAGAAAACCGGATGTGCAGTAAACTTGATGTGAATTGGGTTTCTTTTTTCCTTTCTTTTTGGGGGAAGGGGAGGGTGGAGGGGCTGGGAGAGTGGGGCTGCGGCAGTTTGTAAAGTTTTCATTTATGGTTTTCCTCCGTCAAGTGTTTTTCTTTCCCTCTTTTATCTCTGTCTTTTTTCCTTTGTTTTCCTTTTCTTTTTTTTTTTTTCCTTTCTTCTTTTTTTTTTTTTCCCTTTTTAAGCAACCAAAATGTGCAAGAGGGGTTTTGGAACTAGCTGTAAATAGGTCGCTGGGAAAGGCAAAACTTGTGCTGGTTTTTAATTGTTCTGTATTTCTGTGTTTTAATAGAAGCCTCAAAACATGTTTTAAAAAAACAGAAACAAAAAACATGCTAAAGGCAACAGTGTACAAGGATCGAAAACTCTCCTTGGGGGAGGCCAGAGGATCCCCCGGGGTGCGCAGGGCATTGAGAGATCCCGTTGTCGAGTGGCTCTGTGTCAAACCTGTGTTGTTCACGCATCTGAACGGTTTGCATGTGCGGGGTGTGTAGTTTCACGCAGATCTGAGGCCCCTGTGGAGGCTGTGCCGAGTACGCGAACACGACCGAGGACCATCCGTCGGGGAGGTCAGAGCTGCAGCCCCGGTGAAACATCGCTGGAGCGGTGCTCGTCCGGCGGGGCAGAGGCCGCGGCTTCGTGGAACGGAGCCGTCCCTGCTCCGTGGCAAAGCTGCCGTGGCTGGGATGGGGAGGATGCCGCCCTTCGGCCGGAGAAACGGCAAGGATCTGGGCTTTGCGGATGATAACGAGCTGGACCCCCGAAGGTCTCGACCGGCCGTGCAACCTCTCGTCCCTTCTTTTCCCTTCACGCTGTGGCGGGGTGGCGCGGCACGTAGGGACAGAGGGGCTCTGAGACGAGCGAGGCGATGCGTTGCTGTGCTTCCGGGAGAGGCTAGCAGGGAACCCTGCTCTTTTGCAGCCTTTCTACGCCAGTCCTTTACCCATCCGTTGCCCTCTGCGGCTGCGCCGGCTGCGCCGCGCCCCCTCTACCTCTGCCATTGGATGCGCTCTCCCAGGTCTTCCTCGTGCTTGCCGGTCCTCCTCCCCCGGAGCTTCCCAGGCAGCCTTTGCTCCATCTCGCCCTGAGCTACCGGCAGCAGCCCTGCCCTACGGCACCGTAGAGGTCCGGCCGCTGAAGGCGACCTGTCCCTGCGTGCGACAGTCCTTCTCGGCGTAAGAGTTGTCTCGTACGGCGTCGGCGGCGCAGCCGTCCTGTGCGTCGGACAGAGGAGGCCGAGGTTGCAGCTCCTCGTTCCTAGGCTGGCGGGAGCGTGCCGTTCAGACAACTCCGTCTTTTCTGGACGTGCTCCACCCTCCCCATCCTCCACTCATAAGGTCTTCCTGCACGCGGCACCGATGGTCTTTCCTGCGCTTGTTCATGGAGGGGACTGTGGGGTCACGCGCGTGCGCTTCTGCACACACCACCGTGTCTCTGGACCTCCGCGGGGACCGCGTTCCAGCGTTGGCGTACCCTATGGGTATCCGGCGGTGAACTCGGGGCGCACGATTGCCAGAGGAACGCCAGCTGGAGGATTATCTCTGCGGAGCCAGACTTGGCATACTACCTCTCTTGTAACAGAGCTCACCTTTCCCTACGTGCTACCGCGGGGAGGAGAGGGCTTTCGGAAAGGGAGATCGTCCAGTAGCAAGCGAACGGCAACGCTTTTTGTCACGTTGCAAGCTGTTGGGAAAGGCCGGCGGGTGCTGAAACGTCAGCCCGGTGGCTGTCTTGATCCGACCTGAGAAGATGGGAGCCGCAAAGCCCAGTTAGGAAAACCTTGAAGCCTCGGGGCCTTTTGTAGCGAGCGGTACTGGGTGGGAAGCACGGGTCTGGATTCGAGGAAGGATTTCCTCTGGTCTCCTGCTTCGCGTGGGTTTGTTGTGTGCGATGTGAGCGAGCAGCGTTTTTGGAGCTGGCAGAATGGGAGCGATCCCGGGAAGCGGTCATCCCTGCCTTGGCGGTCGGAGCAGAGGAATAATCTTCAGCCCAGGCTGGTGAAGCTTTGGGCCTGGCGCGTTAGCTGGTTGGATTCTCCATCCTTTCAGAGTGTTCGTGCGGGAGGATGTGGCTCAAACAGGGGTAGCTCTTGCTAAGCTTGATTGCCTGAAAGGCTACGGCTTCTCTTGGCTGCACTTTGGGGTGTTGGCTGCTGGTAGTTTCTCATAAACATCCAAACACCGACGCCAGCACCAAACCTTGCTCGTCACCCACCAGCCAGTCTCGGTTAATTTGAAGCCATAATATTTTCTATACGGAAGGTTTTTTTGTTTGTCTATAGACAGCTGTTGTTCTAGCCTGGTCAAGATCTCCACGTGTTCGTACCTTCCCTGTTGTCCCTATCGCCCAGCCCGACTGAGAAGTTGCCCGGGGCTTGCGGTCCTCGCTCTGCCGGCAGCGCGTCGTCCCCGTGTCAGCCGGCGCCCGCGGCGCACGGCTGTGCGGCGCTAGGGAGGTCGGCGCTGCCCGCTCGCAGGGAGAGGGCAGCGCGATGCTATTTCTGCCTGGCAGCCGGAGGAGGACCTGTCCTTCCGTGACAAATGAGTAAGCGGCGAAGCCTTTTGAGTCAGCAGCCCTGGCTACTAAAGGGAAATCCTGACGCTGGGTCAGAGCTGGGGACTTCGGAGCAGCGGTCGGCACTCTTCCGCAAAATCCCACTGCCCCGGAGCCAGCCCTACCCCTCCCGCCGCGATGGCTGAACAACGGGGAGAAGAAGTGCTGCCCAACACCCCCCTGTCCCGGGCGCCGCTCCCGAACCCGCCTGTGAGCAGCTATCGATACGGCGGGAGCTTCTCTGGAAGCTCGGCAACGGCCAGTCCTCGTTAGACCTGGGCAGGGTTGGCCGTCAGCCGGTCGCCCGCTGCCGTGAGCTGTGTCTAGTCTCGTGTCTTGTAGTTTATTGCTCGGCTTCTCAGCTTGAGTTCTGTGTACTGACTCCACCTAATCACAGTAAAAGGTTTGCCCATGTTTTAGCCATGACTTTGCCATGTTTTTTCCCAGCTCCAAAAGAGTGAACGCTGGGGAACAGCATCTTTCAGTACGTCAGATAATCACACGCCCGGAATTAGCTTTCACGTTGAGGTAATGGTGACTGACCTGTTCTCTGTCATCCCATGGAGAAACTTCCCCAGTCATTTTGTACCATTATATAAATATATATATAAATATAAATATATAAATACAATATGTGAAGACATCTTATTGGTTTTTATTTGAAACAATTTTTAGGCTTGTTTTTGGGTATCTGTGCTGCCTGTAATGTATTGACCTGTTTTATAGGTGCCTTTTTATTAAAAAGACGAATTTCAAAACCTGACCCTGTGCCTGTCTTCAGGTGGACGTTGGGATTTTCTGCCGGGCCGCAAGCAGGTGTGTTCAGCCCAACCCCCCGGAGCTCAGCCAGCGTCACCTGTGGCCGCTCAGAGGGCTCAGCTGGCCCCGCTACAAATACCCCGTCTCAGGTGGGGGCTGCGGTTGAGAGGGGAGCGGCTCTTCTGGGTCGTGGAGTCGTCCGTGCCGAAGGTACGCTGAGACTTGGCCGCAGTTGGAGATTTCCTCCCGTGAACTTCGGGCAGCCCCCTCTCGTAGCGGGGTCAGCTGCTCGGCGCCCGCCGCGCTCTGGGCGGGGAGGACGATTCGGCTCTCCCCGGCCGCCTGTGGGCTGGCTCCCTGGCCTCGAATGAGACCCGACCACACGGCTGGGAATGGGTCGTTGCCCTACTGTGGGTTTTGCTGCTTCAGTCCAGGCTGTGCTGGCCGTTGCCTCCCACCCTCTGCCGTGCCAGCCTGCCCCCTACCTCCTGTGGCTTGAAAGGGATCATCTTCTCTAGCCCCTGCGAACAACTTAACAGTCACGAGGCAAATGGCCTCGTTTGCCCCTCCTGCCTGCTGCCTGTCCCTGCCTCCGCAGCCGTTCCTGAGCGCATCGGCTCCCAGCCACCGGAGCCTGGCAGGAGAGCTGCAGGCCCTGGGCAGGCATCGGTGAGGGAGAGGAGCCTGCGAAGCCTGGAAGCGAATGCGGCTTCCAGTGCTGCGGGTCCCGTCTCCTGCCACTTGGAGGTGGTTGCTGCGTGCCTCCATCAGAAGAGAAGCTCCTGCCCTTCGTGAGATGGCCCTGAGCTCCTCCAGGGAGCTGGGACGCCTGCGCTCGGTGCAGACCTGCCTGCGCCCCTGCCATGAGGCTGCACCCTGCCTGCGGCGGGCAGCGATCAGGCCCTCCTGCTTACCGGCAGCAGAAGCTGGGCTGGGACCAGGGAACTCCTCCGCAGGACGTGGAACAGGACGGTTGTCCCAGGTAGGTGGAGGGGCCAGCGGGGGGACCAGGCAGGGCCACCCTGGACCCCTCAAGTCCTGGGCAGGACTGCAGAGCACAGAGGTGACCTAGAGCAGGGATTTGCTGCCCGAGCTGCACGCTGGTGCCTGGAGCCCCACGGTTCCCCCTAGTTCTGGATATCGTGCAGCCTGACAAAGCTCGCGTGTGCCGTAGCTGCTGCGTGCTTGTGGGGAGCCAGAGCAACGCGGCGCACGCTGTGACGGCAGCGGGGCGAGGGGCTGGTTCTGGGGGCTCAGAGAGAGAAAGGGGTCGCGCCGCCGTCTGTGCGCAGAGCTGGGGCGGTGCCCGCGGCACGCTGCCCAGGGCCCCAGCTCACGGCCCTTGGTGGCCACGGTGTCGTGTGTCCAGAGCCACCTGTGCTCAAACTAAGGCAGACGTGGCAGGCAGCAGTACAGACGCTGAAGCGCTCGAGCGTCTGTTTGGCTCTGGGAGGTTGGGGTGAGGAAGTAAGCCATCTTCTCGGCAAGGAAAATGAAGGTGCGCGTGAGTCAGAGCAGGGCAGGGGGGGCTGGAGCTGCTAGGAGTGGGTGCGAGGGCGTGGGGAGAGCCCCTTTTGTGCAGCGCTCCCAGGCACGCGTTCATTCATGCGTTCCCGGGCTGCTGCTCGTTGGTGCACGCTCCGCTGCCTGCCACGGCCCCGTGATTGCTGCGCGTGTGTAGCAGGATGCTCTGCTAAAAGGCCCCAGCTCTGGCTCCCAGGAGACTGCCTCACCCCGTAGGACGTGCAGAGCAGCTTGCTGTTGTGGGGTGTCTTGGCGTCCCCTTCTCTGGGGTTGCCTTCAGCAGGGACCAGGGCTTTCTCGGGGTTGTCTGCTGCAGCCTTGTTTGCGGAGCAGAGCCTGGGGCTGGGGTCGCTCGGGCGTGCACTGTGGAGGGTGGTGACCTGGCCTTGCCCGGGTGCCACCTCCCCGCTGCCTGCAGCAGCCGTCCCAGAGCTCCCCTCGGCCCCCGGTCCCCCTTCCCGGCAGACCCGGGGGGAGCAGAGCCCGTCCGCCTCGCTCTGTAGCGGTGGGCTGGGGCCGAGCAGAGCTCCGCAGGAGAGCCTGAGCGCTGTGGTGCCTGGGGGCAGCCCTGGCGGCGGGAGCGCGCAGCGGGGAAGCCCGCTCTGGGCCAAGGCATGTGACGGCCATGCAAACCTCGGGGAGCCGGGGAGGATTTCACTGAGTGGAAAGCCCGGCTTCCTCTGCGGTGAGGGAGAGAGTTCCTCTTGCTTTCTTCTCATCGCCGTTCAGCGGGCTGGCTTGCACTCAGCTGCACGGGGAGCAACAGCTGCTTTTTGGGGAAGGGTCTGCCAGCTCCAAGCCAAGCCTTCCCTAGGCTGGCTGAGCCACGGGCCGGCGCGGGGGCGCCTTGCCACTCGGGTTAGCAGCCGCTGTAGAACCGGGGCAGGAGGTGCTGCAGTCAGCGGAAGGGGCTTCGCGAAGCAGGGAGCTACCGTGGGTCTGGGCTGACTCCCAGCCCAGCGGAACCGTCGGCAAGCACTGGTAGAGGGCAATCTGAGCAAGGTGCTTTTGCGAGCCCTGGGGTCTCCACATGTGCGAACAGCAACGCTTGTCAGAAAGGTGCCGTCGGCACTTGCAAAGCTCTTGGATGCATTTCCCTTGCAAAAGTGACACGACTGCAGACAGCTGCTTGTAAGCGCTATACGTGAGAAGACGGTATTTTATTTAACTGTTTGTTACAGCTCACGTCAAAACTTTCTAAAAGTTACCAACATAACAGTACTAAGAACTACGGCAACAGTAGTTGCGTAATCTATTCGCACTTACTTTGCGTGCAGATTTTCTTTTTACCTTGTGAACACCGTAAGAATTTTACGCTCTGACTGTTCGTTTCTTCAGTAGCGCTTTTGTGTAGGAACACGGTTCCCATCAGAACTCGGGCTGGGGAGGTGTTTACAACACGTCTGCAACGGATTTGCTCACGGTACGACCGTGGAGATGGCGAGGGCAGGCTTCAGAGAGCTGCTCTTCCTCCGCTGCGCGTGCAGACTTGGACAGCCGCGGTCGCCATTACTCGCAGGTTTCAGCTTTGAAGACGAGCAGTGGAGGAAATGGTGGGCTGCGCTTTGTGTAGAAAGCCTTGCGCTTGGGGAGTTTTGCTCCTCGAGTCACAGTTTGAGAACGAGCTCCCGAGATCTCTACCTGAGCTGGACTGGCGTGACGTGGCCCCTTCCGTTAACGACTGTCTTTTTAGTGCGGCCCTTGGGTACAGCGAAGTTTGGCTGCAACCGAGCCCTTTGTTGTTGTGGTTGAGCTTAGGAAGTGAGTTTAGCACAAAATTGGCGCTGCAGCAGGAGAACCGACGATGTTCCGACTTGACTTAAAAAGCGAGGTGAACGGTAGAGCAGACTTTAAAGTGCGCTCGTGATCAGGGTCGTGCTCGTGCGACAGTGGGTAGGTACGGCTCTCGTACAGGTCACAGCGCTGCTTAGCTAGCAAGAGACGTGTCACGGGGCAACGCTGTGTACGCACCGCGATGTCATCCCTACAGAAAACAGCAGGCTGCACGAGTCCGCCAGAGCTGCCCCGCGTGCCAGCTTGCGGTGCAGTTATTAATGACGGTGAAAGCTGCCGCTCTTATTTTGGACCAAGTTGTTATCGAGCAGCCCTGACCAGAGCAGTGCCGGACACTCGTGGATCAGGGCAGGATCAGCTCCCAGGTTTGTCCTGTGTAAACCTGGATGCACTAAACCTCTAAAAGCCCCGTAGATGCAGGTGGAGCAAAAATATCAGAAAGCACGGTGCAAAGCAAAATGCTGCGTTCCCGCTCTGCCCGCTCAAAGCAAACAGAAATTACCCAAATGAGCTCTTTTCCTTGCTCTCAGGCAATGGGTCTCCTTACTCGCAGAACCCACAGAGTGCTGTACAACTAGCTGCAAAAGCAAAAGTTACACCTTCAAGCCTCACAAAGCCGTGTGGTCCCTCTCCCCTGTGCTCAGTCACAAGATAGAAGCCGTCTCTCCAGACAGCTTTCTTCTTCAAAGGAAAGCTTTTGCGTAGTCCGGCGTTCAGCAGTCACTGACTGGAGCTCTGAACAGCAGTAAACCGGATCAAGTGAGCAGGAAAGGGTGCAGCTGATGTCAGGAAAGGAATCTGCAGCAGTCAAATATTTGAGGCCACGGCAGGACCTCCTGGTGCGAGCCAAGTTGGGCAAATCAACATGCTGTGCCTGGCCAGGGGAATGTCACGCAGCAGGAGCAGGAATATTGCAGCCAGAGACCGTCCGGCACCGCGTGCCCAAGCTGTTGGAGTGAGCTCTGCAGCCCCTGCCGGTCCTACCTGCATCTCCCGTTCCAGCTGCCGTGGCCACCGAGTCCTGCTGCTTCCTTCGGGCGCGTCTCTACCAACCCGAGGTGGCGAAACGGAGACCTGCTTAGCTTTTGTCCTCAGCCCTCGCTCGCTGATGCAACTCCACGTTGACTTAGCTGCAGTTTTTTCTTGCCCCGGCACCCCGGTCTCCTGCCTGGCTCCGTGCACGGGACGCCTGCCGCCAGTTGTTCGAGGGAGAGTGGAAAGGACGGGTTCAAGCCGCTCGGGTTCGTCTGGCCCTGCCAGGGTGACCATCGGACAGCCGGCATTCGCCAACATCTGCCAGGTGGATTTCTACAGGTGTGAGAACCAGAAGGAGCCAGGGAAGTTATCTGGTGGGATTTGGGTGTTTGGTGGCTACTGGACCTCAGTCTCCTGAGGAGCGACGAGAGTGGTGGGGATGCTTGTGAAACTGGGGAGCGAGGCCACAGCACGTGCGCCACTGGGAAGGCAAGCCCCGGGCTGGTTCTGCCCTGCAGGCAGCCTCTCCCAGCTAGAAGGTGGAGATAGAGGTGGTGTTGTCAGACTCGATCCCGCTGCCCTTCCTCGTCACCTCCAGGATCTCCTGCAGGGTCTCCTGGCTTATGCAGCCCAGCTCCTGCAGGATCCGGAAGAAGTCGTTACGGAACTTGACTCCGATGAAGGCGTAGAGGACGGGGTTGAGGCAGCAGTGCGTGAAGCCGATGGCCTCTGTCACCATGATGGCCGTGTCCAGCTGGTCTTCCAGGAGGCAGTTCTTGGTGAAGGCTTCTAGCTTGGTCAGCGTGTTCAGGAAGATGACAATGTGGTACGGGCTCCAGCAGAGCAGGAAGACGCCTGTGACTAGGATGGCCACGCGGACAGCTTTTTGCCTCTGCAGGCGCTGGGACTGACACAGAGCCCGGACGATGGCTGTGTAGCAGTAGCACATGACCAGCAGGGGCACAAAGAAGCCCACGGTGTGGTAGAGGAAGCGGGTCGCCAGCCAGACATTGTTGCCGTCAATCCCGACCTCTGGAAAATAGCAAATGCTGCGGTTGCTGTCATCTGTCCAGACTTCCATGAAGATGAGATCGGGCAAGGTCAACAGCAGCGAGCAGAGCCAGACAGCCGTGCAGGTGAGGTGGATGGAGCGAGCTCTGCGCTTGCGGTAGGTGTGGATTGCGTAGACGATGGCCAGGTAGCGGTCCACTGCGATGCACCCCAGCAGCATGCTGCTGCAGTAGAAATTGATCTTGTGGACGGCGCTGAGGATCTTGCAGAGGAACTTCCCAAATACCCACCCAGCCAAGCTCTCCACCACGCTGAAGGGGAAGGTGAGCAACAGCGCCAGGTTGGCCAGGGTGAGGTGGAAGAGGAAGTTTTCCGTGGTAGTGCGAGACCGCTTGAACCTCTCTAAAATGACTAGGACCAGGGCGTTGCCCACAGTTCCCAACACGAACATCAGCAGATAGATGAGGGGCATGAAGACCCTTCTGAAGGGGTCGCTCTGGTTGCCAACCACGGACGAGGCGGGGTTGAAGCAAAAGTAGCCCTCCAAAGAAGGGGTGGTGTTCTCGGCTTCGTAGTAACCGCTCAGCTCCACCTGGCTCTGGGGAACAGAGAGAGTCTGGTTACCGAGGGGAGTTTCTGAACGCGAGCACCCAGTCCCTCAGCCCCGGGGGCCTGGCAGACCGGGAGCGGAGCATCCCCGCGTCCCACGGCCCGCCTGCGTCAGGAGGTGCTGCCTGTCTGCGGCCTGATGACCCGGGAGGCCCCTCGGGCGCCAGGTCCCAGGAGGCGCGGCAGCGTGTGGAGCCTGTTGTCCTGATCTCCGACGGCGAGGGCTGCTCCGTCTGTAATCCTTAACTAGCATCTTTGGGGATGTTCTGGTGTCCAGACAGATGACCGGTTTCATCCCCTGGTTCTTGTTGAGTTACCTGCTGGTGGTTTTTGCTTTCTCATGCGGCACGGAACCCTCCTTTACCAGCTTTACCAGCTTTCCTGATCTCGCCACCTGTTTCTGACACGCGCTGTCCCTGTCCTGCCTGCTGTCGGGTATAAAGGTGGTGGGATTCACGGCAGAGCTCATCTCTACCGCAAGTTAGGTGCGCTGATCCTGTCCCCTTCTGCCCCTCCTCCTCGAAGACCTCCGAGCTGCCTGGGGCAGAGCAAGGCGAGGCGGGGATGGCTTCCCACGTGCTGGGAGAAAGGTGTGGGGCGGCCGCTCAAACACGACTGGGGGGACGCCTCCGAGGCACCGCGCTGCCATAGCTATGGGGCTGGATGCTGGAGAGAGAAATCTGTTCTGCCGGTAAACCTTGCGGTTCTGAATTCATTGCAGCCAGAGCAGGAAAGGGAATCTGAAAACGCCACTCTGACCCCGCGCCGATACCTGGTAAGGAAAGTGCGACAGAGCCGCCGCAGACGCGCCTTGAACTCGCCTGCTGTAGCTCCCTGCCGGGCGAGCAGCCCCTATGTGGGCTGAGACCGCGCGCCAGTCCCGGAAAGCTGCAGCTGCTCTCGGGACGAGTCCCCTGGGCAGGGGCGCGCTCCGCCTGGCCGCGGGCACCTCGCGGGAGCTGGGTGTTCACAAAAGCAAAGGGCTCGGATGCTGGCGGGCAGAAAAAGAGAGCGGCACAGGAGGCGTGCGGCAAGCTGAGAAATCAGTGACAACTGGGAAGAGCTCGGCAGCAGTTACCGTGAGCTCCCCCACCCACAGCCTCTCTGGAGACCGGCGCTGAGCCTCCAGTGCCAACCACAGCGGAAGTCTCTGCTCGCTGCTTTCATACCTTTCACTGCCAGCTGTAGCCGTTTGCACCTGCTGCTCCTGCCCTCATCAGCCAAAGTTCCCATCTAAAAATACTAGCGCTGCTTCAAACAGCTTCAGAGCGCATTTGGGGGGTTTTTGCTTCCCCCACCCCCATGCTGCTAAGCCAAACGACTGTGACCAGCCCCGAGTCCTGCATTGTACCCAGCTAGAGAAGAGTGATTTACGTTTCGTCTCTCTCAGGCGAGCCTTCCTCGGGCCACGCGCTGGCTGCCTCCGCGCAGGCCTGCCCGGGCTGAAGAGGTGACATCGCAGCGGCAGCGCTCGTCCCGAACTGCTGTGCTGCTGAAGCCATCTGTACGGCTCCGAGGGGAGCCCCGGGCACGTCGATGGGGAAGAAGCCTACGGAGCGTTACCGAACGCGCACCGAAGCAGGAAGCTGGCTCAGGTGGACCCCGAGCAGCGGACGGTAGGAGGGCAAGTGAGCCTTTGGGGACAGTGTGGAATAAGCTTGCCCAGCTCTTGCCCTCTTCCCTGCGCTACTGCCGGAAAGAGCGTCGAGCCTGACAAGCTTTGGTCTGGCCCAAGTTACTCTTGGTCTTGCCACGGTCCCATTCGCCTCCGGCTCTGCACCCCGCAGTGCTGCCGCTGCGCTGTGATGCCACCGCGCTTCCTCCCGAATGGGTAAGAGCCACTCCTCTCGGGGGGCGTCGAGAGTCCTATTCCCTGCCCAAAACCTTAAACGCACGCAACTGTCTTCCCCTAGCGTAACGGTGGGGCTGCAAGCCTTTGGTGAGAAGCAGTCGTATTCCCAGAGAACAATTATTTTCCCAGTTAAGGGTATGTTTCTGGAGACTGCAGATGGCTGCTAAAGACAAAAGACTTTAGAAATCCCTCCCAGTTTGTTTCCTCCCTGGCTTGAAAATGTTTCCTGCCTAGTCTGTACCTGGACCCTGCGTCAGGAGTCACCAACACGCACAGAAACCTGTGACGCGTTGGCCAGGGCCAGATCCTCGAATCTCCCCCCTCCCCACCCCCCCAAAAAACCCCCTAAAACCGAGCCAAAAAGCTTTGCAATTAGGTACGGCGACCGAACCAGGCTGCTCAGGACACGCGGGTGACTGTGCTGAAAACCCCAAAGAGAACGTGTGTGGGAACGGGTAACTTCACTGGGGAGAGGCGGGAGGGTTCCAGCTTTAAAGGGAGAAAGGAAATTATGGGAAATGGCCGGGTTTGCTGGCCGGGGTGTCGGAGCGCTGCCTGGAGCCGTGCCAGCGCCACCGTCGATGGCGGACGGGCAGCCCGCGCGGCGTTGAACAGCTTTGGCTGCCGACCGGTTTCCAGCATCACCTTGCGTTCAGCGCCAGGGGTGCGGAGGCTGAGAGCCGCTATCAGGCACCATCTGATTGCTGATAAGGTGGCAGGTAGGGCTCTTACTGGAAGCCACTCGCCGCGGGCAGGGGAAGCGCGCGCTGAGCTGTGTCTGAGGCGTCCTCTCATGCGCGTCTCCGAGCAGAGCAGCGAGCGTGGGTGGGAGCGGGCAGAGATGACTTGGAGACAGATAAAAGAGGCTGAAAGGTCAGAGTCTGGCCAGGGACCAGGGGTGCAGGAGAGGCGCTGAATGTGACCAGCTGGGGCTTCTGGGGACTCTGCTGAGATTCCCATTTCTAGGACTGGGAGCGGGTGGCTGCCTGATCTGTTACGGGAGGAGTCCACAGCGAGTGCGCAGGGGGACCGTTGTACAGGTCTCCTGTTGTACAGCTGCGGCCAGATTTGGGGGTGGGCGATCAAGTAGTGCCTTTTTCTGCAACTGAGCAGCCAAGCGCGTGCCTGGGACGCCCATCCCTGTATGCTCTTTGTCCAGGGATCCCTTTTCCCCTCTACGCCGCTACTCGGAGTTATTCTGGTCTCTGCGCGTCAGCTGCTTTTCTCAGTTCCCCACAACGGCCAGCGATCAAAACGTTTGGCTGCAGAAGAGAAGCAGCCTCTGCACTGCTAGGGATTTTCCACGCGAGTCATTCCCTTCTAGCCCGTGCCAGGGCCGGGAGCAAGCACATTTCATTCCCAAAGCCTTAAAAGTTAAATTGCCCGCATCACTGGAAGTTCCTGACAGAGCTTCTGCTCACCCCTCTCTGGGTGCCTGAACTAGGAAAACCCACAAATAAGAGCAAAGCCCGTGGAAATGCCACGTTACTGCAGCGCGGGTGCCTTTGCGGCCCTCGAGCCACGCCGGTCCCATTACAGTGAGAACCGGCCTGCAGCACCTCGCGCACCCGCTGGAGATCGCGGCGGTCTTTCTGCAGCTGTGTTTTTGTTTCTTTAGTCTGCGGCTGAGGAAGGCTAAATGGGCAAAGCTTTCTTGCTGTGGAGAAATGGAGTTACCGTTTGGGGCACGTGACTTTTCCACAGGGTTACAGAGACGAGCGGTGCCGTACGGCATCGAAGCTTAGGTGCGGCACTTGCTGGGCGATACGGAGATAAATGCCCTTTCGGTGCAAATGTTCTCATCGTTTTTCCGTCCACGCTTGCTCAATCGGTCAAGCGATCCTCTCTGGTGAGTGCACAGGGCGAGGTTTGTGTCGCCGCTTTGACAGGTCACCGCTGAGGTCTTTTTTACAAATCTCTGCGGGTAGGTGGCTGCAGCAAGCGCCGCGCGTAAGTGAAGCGACACACGGCACCACCGAAGCAAACGTGACGTTGCTCGTGTGAGATCTGTGGCCTGTTCCAGGGAGGGAGCCAAACCCGGGAAGCCCCCGAGGGGCAGAGGTGGAAAATGCGCTTCACAAACTCCCTCCCGCCTGCGGGAGGTCTGGGAAAAGGCATCGGACCGTTCCTGCTGCGGCACCTGACTGCGGGTGCTCCGTCCCCAAGTTAGCAGAGTTTCCCCCCACCTCACACGGGGTCTCCTTTACAACTTAAAATGATTTGCGGCAGAGGTCAAACCGCTAAGCTAAGGTTCTGCAAAGTATTGCGTACAAAGAACAAATCCCAGCGCTGCTTAATCCCCCTGCGTTAAAAACGATGCAGTTTTGCCACAGGCAGCCGCTTGCTTACAGCGCGTGACGCGCTGCGGGCAGGCGGCCGGCATGCTTCAACTTTGCTGGTTTTCTGGTGGTGGGACAGATTTGCAGCGGAGAGTTGAGCCAGAGGAACAAACCAGCATGGGGATGAAAAAGGTTTGGGTTTGGTTTTGACCCCTCGGCAAGCATTGGTGCTGCCACTGAACTTCAGCAGAGGTCAGGGAGAGAAGCGTCCTTTGCAGGAGAGCTCTAAAGGAAACGACTATCGTTCGCAAAGGATTTTTATACTGGATGAATCAGAAAAAAGCACGGAGGGTGGGGCTTGCCCCCCACATCTCCTCTCTCTTCCCTGGTGTAGAGGAGGGACAGAAAAATTGGTAAAAATTAAATCCCGCATTTCTCTCTTTAGAGAAACTAAACAAGAACTGGGGTCTGCTGCAGAGATCCACTGTTTTCAAAAATAAATTCTGAGCTGCCACGCTTGAAAACCAGGCTAATGATAGCACTGCCGTGGACTTCCCCTTGGATAGCACAAGCTACTCTAAAAGGTGCAGCTGCTGTCTTCCACTTGCAAACGCAGGGGAGAGAACTACGGGGCAGAACACACAGCATCATCGCTCCCTGTCAGAAGAAGTACTTGCAATTTATCTTCCCCTCTTTAAAGTTCCCCTATTGCAAATACACAGCATAGTCCCCTCTCAGCAGAGCCTACGGCAGCCTGTTCGTGGAGAAGGCGAGCAGGGGTGGGAGCGGGTATAGTCGTACCAAGGGTTTTCCTGCGCGGAGGGGTGGCGTGATAGCATTGGGTTTTCTTCGGTATTCCTGTTATGTAAAAATACTAGCTGAGACGTCCAGGGCTTTGCATGCTGTGCGCAGTCATTCATACCACCGAAGGCTGGTGCACAAGGCGCCCGACTCAGAACAAGTGTTTTACGCCCACGCTGTGTCAATGGCTGCGCAGAGAGCAGGACAGCGGGGAGCGGCGATTGGGCCGGGCTGGTGGCGTGGGACGGGGCTGCAGCAGCCCGGCTCTCCCAGCGAGCCGCCTGGCCCCTCGGCAGCAGCTGTGGTCTTGGGCCCCGTCCACGTGAGGACAGCGCTCGGGCTCAGCGCTCGCCAGAACGGCTGCGCGTGAGGTGCCGGTAGTTTGGCAGCTGCCCGCGAGGGAATACCCGACAGCCTTGGATCGCAACGGCCGCGGCCCCGTCGCGCTGGCTCTCTGCGAGCGCAGCGCTGCCGGCTTGCAGTCCCCTCATCGGTCAAGTCTGGACTTAAGGGATGCGAGGGCGGATTGCGCGGGCGTAAGAAATCGCTCAGGCTCTCCCTCTGCTTACAGGAGGGTGAGAAGACGGACAGATTGAAACCAGGACTTTCAGCCCACCCCGGCGCTACCTGCTCTCCCCATTATCCTCTCAAACAAGCAAAGATGGGCCTGACTCACCAAGTCATAGGTCTCTGATGAGTAGCTGACAGGCCCCATGGTTTTAGGGGCAGGATCCGTCTCTCCTCCAGCAGTTTCAGCAAAAGTTCTTCTTTTTTTGGGGTGGAGTTAGTCATTTAAGTGCGTAGGGAGGGACCGAGCGTGCAACAATAGAGTATTTGCAAGGCAAATGAGCGTCAGGCATAGAGTGACCTAACTGATGTAAAGATTAGCATCTAGCTTTATCATCTCTTTTTTTTCAGTGCTGTAAGTTGATTTTTAAAGTACAGTTTGAAGAATCCACATTCCTTTGGTCTGTACCGGGGAAGATCCAAAACCGTCTATAGCCAAGAGCCTTAGAAACCTGCAGGGCTCTTGCCCACGGCTGTCTTCTTCCCCGGTGGTCCGAAAGGCTTTGGAAAGCTCTGCGCCAAGGGACCGGGCCCCCTTACTAGAAATCTCCCTGGATCCGGGCACCTCTTTGGAACCGTGTAAGACTTCGAAGACACCTGAGGGGAAATGCGTGGGTCTGGTCTGCGTGACCATTGCCCTCCGCCTCGGAGTCCTCCCGGCTGCTTTAGGCACAGTGACCTGCGGACGTTCTTCTCCTTCTCCCACTGCTTCGCCCCTCGCCTTGGCTCAGGGGGGTGTGCGGTGGCTCGCACAGGTCTCGGGAAGGACGCCAGCTAGCAGAGGCCGGTCCGCTGTACGGCACGCAGCGAAGCCCCTTGATGTGACACCTTCCTGCAGCGCTCGTCTCACCTATAATAAAGATGGGAAATCGAGATTTTCTCTGCTCAGGAAAATGGGTGTTTTGGCTCAGTAGTGTCGCAGCGGCAGATTCACAGTGTGAGAATCCCGGTCTGGGTCAGCGGGATAGGGCAGCACAGCCGCCGGCGTTTTGGCAGAAAGCTTTTCCTCTGCGAGGAGCCAAGGTGGTTCAACAAGGGCCATGCCCGTCCTGCTCTTGTCTGGGCACAGCTGCGCAAAAGCCTCCGTACCAGCCAGGAATCTGGTGGGACTCGGACCAGACTCTTCTGGGTGAAGGAGGAGGCAGCGGTCTTCTGGTGAGCACCGTTTGATTTCATCCGCTCCTTGTGCTTATAAGCGGGAGCCTGGTGATCCCGACTTGACTGGGGGACCTGCTGCCCTGAGGATGTCGCCATCCTCCCCTGCCCCGGGGACGTTGGTGTGCACCTGCGCGTGCCCACCCCACGCACTGGCCTCTGGGCACCCCTTTTCCCAAAAGGGAGAGGATGGAGAGTGGCAAAGCCAGAGGGAAGGCACGGGGAGCTCGTGCTGTGCCTCGTGTCCCCCACCTTGCGGGGGGAGTAGAGACTGAGCGAGCCCTGTCCGGCACGGCTCGGCCGTCCCGAGGCCCTGCGCTGCCGGGGCTGTGGGGTGAGGCAAGAACTGGGTTACCTCTGCACCTGGGCGATGGAGAGGTTAGGGAGGATGTTTTCACCCAGCTAGAACTGGAGGGTGGAGCACTCGGCATCGGGGACTTCCTTTAAGGGCTAGCGATGAGGGTGCTGCTCCCCACAACAGGGCGCGTTTGGGATCGGCCGTGTCCGCGAGACAGCTCGTGACCTTCAACAAATGTTCCCCCCTCTTCCCCGCCCCCCGCCCCAAGCCCCAACTGCCCCGTGAGCAAAGCAGAAGTACCCAAGGTACTGCGAGTCCGTAGGTGACTGTGATGCTGCGGAACTCTCGGGTCAGAGGGACAGTCTGCAGGATGCAGCTACAGGGAACCCTAGGCTGGAAAAACCTCCCAGGCTGTGAGCTTGACCCTCGGACATGGTGCAGGAATGACAGGGGTTCAGGGAGCCCACTTCAAAGCAGTAGACACAAATGATACCACTTGCAGCTCATACTATGTCGAGGAAATGACTGCTACTGTACAGACATGACCTACAGGATCCACGTGTTTCTGTAATGTGAAATGTGGGGAGAAAAATAAATGGGGAGAAAAGAAATGTAAATGAAAAACAATGTCACTCACGGGCAGGTAAGGAACCGACTACGGATGAAAATCCTCGCAAAATTCAACGAGAAATATTTGAGGAATGTTTTGGTGTCCATAAACAGCTGTTCTTGTATTGTCAGGAACGTAACATTTCATTAACTCGTGTAAGGTCTTCTGGTAATAGGAAATTATTGTAAGGATGAAAAAGGGCACTAATTGCGTCTGAAGCTGCTGTATTCCGTGTAACTACGTGACTACCGAGCACACCTGGTGACCAGTTTGACGCTACCCCGACTTTCTGAACTCTGCTCGAGAAAAGCCAGATCACTTCTGGCTCCTCAATCTTCCCACCTCTAACGTTTTCTGTTTGTTTGCTGTTGGCATCGCTAAAGCTTTGCGAAGCGTGCGCTGCCAACGGATGTTGGTCATGTTTACTAATCTGTTAATTTCTGTTGTCATTTGTTCTTTTAAGGTTAGGGCGTGCTATTTCCCGTACAGCTTGTTGCAAAGTACGACGCTTCGCCCTGCAAAGAGCTGAGGTGACACGCCGGTCCCCGTGCAGCAGGCACCAGAGAACGAAGGGGCCTGTGCCTCTGACAACGGCGACGGTGGAGTCGAGGCCGCTTGGCCAACAGGCTGAGAAAACAGGCGAGATGCAGCTTCTCCGCTCACCTGGCATTTGGAGGCACAACGCCTGTCTTTTCGGGTTCCTTTTTCTCTTGCTGCGCTTGGCACAGCAGCGTTAAAAAGAAAGAGGGATGCGTGGGCTGGGAGAGAGGGTTACAAGGCGACCTCGCTGCACCCCAGGGCTGGCGGTTCGGGGCACGGCTGGCGGTCCGGGGTACGGCAGCAGCCCCCCAGCGGAGCAGCCGGGTGGGCTGGGGTGAACGAGAGAGGAAGGACGAAGCTGTGCTGATGTCGAGGGTCAGGGTAAGGAACGCTCCGAAGACGGCTGCGTATGGGAGGAGCTAGGACAACCCAGCAACCTAAGGGGAAACAAATGGGGCTCCCGTTTTGTTCCCTGGTTTGGAAAAACATTGAAACAAGAATTTGCCTGCAGACCGGTTTTGGCGTTACCGGCGTTTCGAGGCTTGTGTTTGAGGTTACATTCCCGTTGTGCCTCACTTTGACAAAATCCTCCTGTACGTAACGGGGAGCGAGGGTTCCCAAGCTGTCCTGCTCGGTGGTTACGGCCCCGGAGTCGGGCCTTTGGCTCGTTCCGTTTCCGCCAGCCGGGTCCCAGTGCCTACGTAACGAGGTTGCGTTAACTTCCCGGGCTCTTTCGCGGGCAATGGGAATGTTTCCGCCAGCTTTGTCAGGAGCCCCCGAGATGCCCCCTGCTCCCGAGCGCCTGAAGTCACCGGCGCTGGCGGCTTCCACCTTTGCCACTGCGTGTCCCCCTCCATTTCAGAGAGCCGTCAGTCGGCGAAAACGCTCCCGCGGCGGTAACGGAGGAGCCGGCTGCCCTCCGCTCGGGAGTATTTACTCCTTTGGGGCCAACGGGAACGGCGGCACCATCGCCCCCCGCAAGCACGCCCGCCCTCCGCCCCCGGGCTGGCTCGCTCGCTCCCCGGGCGCCACGGCCCCGCCGCAGGCCCGGCCCCGGGCCCCAACGGCGACGGCGCGCGGCCCGGAAGCACCGCCCCTCTCCCGCGGCGCGGCGGGCGGTCACGTGGCGGAGGAGCGGGGGGGGTGGTGGTGGTGGTGAGGGGGCGTGCGTGGCGTGCGTGCGTACGTACGTACGTACGTGTGTGCGTGCGGGGCGGGGCCAGCCTGCCCTGCCGGGAGGGGGAGGGCGCACGGGAGGAAGGAGGAAGCCGCCATCTTGGAGCGTCGAGTCGCCATAACAAGGCACCAAGGGGGAGCGAGAGGATTTTATACCTGGGCGAGAGGGGAGCGCGGCTGGTGGCGGTGAGGACGGGCCAGGGCGCTGGGGCGGGCGCGGGCCCGCGGGAGCGGGGGGTGGGGGTGGCCGCTGTCGCCCGGCCGAGCCTCGCGGCCTGCGGCGCGCCGCGGGAGCGGCAGGGCCTGAGCAGGGCCTGGCGGCACGGAGGGGCCGCCAACGGGGCGGGGGCGGCCGGACCGGGCCGGGGGCGGCCGGGCCGCTAGGTCGGCGGGCGGGGCGGGGCCGTGGCGGCGCTCGCTGCCGGCCGGGGCGGCGGGCGGCGGCCGCTCCATTGTTCGCGGACGGGAGGTGCCGGTGTGGCGCAGCTGCGTTTCGCGGGCGGCGCCGGCCCCGCCGCGGGGTCCGGGGGCCGTGTCGCTCTTCGCCGCGGCGGGGGCGACGCCGCAGTGCGGCCCGGGCTCGCCGGGAACAATGGGCGCCGCGGGGACTCCTGCCGCCGGACGAGCTGCGGGGCCGCTTTGTGCCGGCGCCGGCCCGGCCCGGCTGGGGCGCGGGGGGGGGGGGCGGGGGTGTCGGCTGCCGGCAGAGGAAGGGAAAGGTCCGGCGGCGGCTGCCCCGCCCGCCCGGTCTGCGCTTGTGAGAGGAGGGAGAGTCGCGGCGCGGGGGGGCCTTTTTTCCGTCGGACCGACGGTTTGCGAAATGGTGGCGCTTCTCGTGTCGGAACGGGGAGGTTTGTCGGGTTCGGTGAGGCTGAGCGTCCTCCTTGAATCTCTGCCCTTTTAAAGGGTAGTTAGGAGCGCGGGAGTTCGAGGGGCTCCTGCAGTATCGGGAAGCTCCTCGGCCTTGGTATCTGGGTCTTTTAGGCGGCCCTGGGCACTTTTGTGACTCTTTAGGTTTTTACGAAGTTAACGGGCGCGAGCAATCTCTCTGCGGAGGCGCCTCGAAACAGTGCTTCCAGTCAGGAGGATAACTAGCAGAAAAAAATCCTAGTGCCGCGACCTGTGAAGTTTTGCCGTGAAGCTCAAATTGACACACTGGGAAACAGCTGGGAAGTCTGGGAAGCGTCTGAATTCCTCTTCCATCTCTTGAAACGCTCTGGAATGTGCCTGTTATTCGCTGGGGAAAGGCGTGCTTTTTGTGAATGCTGAAGTTAGGCAGCAGTAGTTTGCTGGCTTTTCCTTTGCATTTTCCCAAAATACAGACACGTTGCAATGTGGTAGCGTATAGGCGAGCCTATTTTCTTTTGCTTCTGAAAGGTTTTGGACTACGAACTGTCTGGGCTCCCTGATATTATCATCAGGAGTTTTTCAGTTCTGGTCTGTTGCTTGCTTTATGTAAGATGCAGACTTTGTGTTATCTTTCTTCGGTTCTGCCAACTTTTCTGTTAAACACGGTGTCAACATTAAGTCGTGTGTACCAAATGTTATCTTTTGAGCGCAATATGAGTTGTTACTGACAGCTGGAAGGTAACGTCACACGGAACACGTAAGCAGGAAGCTAGGTAGCTAGTGTAAATGTGCGTTACTCAGTGCTTTGGTTTAAGCTCAGTTGTTTAGGCTTCACAAAACGGGAAGCTACTGTCAGTTCAGCTTGATGATATTGTTAGTTTCGCTATTCCGAGTGGTGTTAAATCAATACCCAATTTAAAAGTTTTTGTAAGCTGGCTGAACTCGCTTTTGGGGTTGGAGGAGGGTAAGCTGTTTGTTGGGTTTTGTTGGTTAGAAATTATATTCTCTTTTTCTAATTTCAATTTCCCTTTTGCAGTGAGAAGGGTGATCAGGGTAACTTCAGGGTTTTGTCAGTTCTAACTGGAACGTCCACTTGATATTGTGGTCGCGCTTCCTGTCACAAACTTGGGCGTAATGTTGTGGCTTAGCGTTTTATGGCTGCTTTGCCGTGTCCCAGAAGTGGGGGAATGTCAAGAACTGACGGGGCAATTGATGTAATTCATGCTTACTTTATGAGGGGCAGGGGTGGGTAGTATTTTTCAAGCGGCTTCTCGCTGGAAGGCTGCTGGAAGCATAGCTGTTTAGAAAATGACCTTTGGTGACTGAAGGTGGTGGGCGCAGCTTTATAAAAGGGGGACAAAAGTTTGACACGTGTCTCGATACTTGTTACAGAGAAAACAGAAAAGCGAGTACCGTTGTTGCACGCTGCCTGGGAAGAAGCGATGCTTAAAATACAGAGGTAAACCGATGTGGTGATTCGCGTAGACAAAAATCCCCATGCTAATTGTTATTGTCTGCTTCTCTTTCAGATTGAAGCAAGTGAATTCTGATACGACTCAACTTTGTTAGAGGGCTTTTTTTAAAAAAAAGTTGATCCACAGTGCATCAGAGCAAGTTACTACTTTACTTTTGAGTGACTTACAGGTGCTTGCCTGCATTGCAATAAAGGACTCATATATTGAGCAAGACTTATTTATCTCTTCGTTTTGGAGAGTCTAATAAACTGTTATTACAGTTTCTGTACTGACTTTCAAAGTTTTGAAGTCTAAAAAGACATCTTTAAAAATACAAGCATGAGCACGGCCAGAACAGAGAACCCTGTTATAATGGGTCTATCCAGTCAGAATGGGCAGTTGAGAGGCCCTGTAAAACCCAGCGGGGGCCCAGGAGGTGGAGGCACACAAACTCAGCAACAGATGAACCAGCTGAAAAATGCCAACACAATCAATAACGGCACTCAACAGCAAGCACAGAGCATGACCACCGCTATCAAGTAAGTGTTTGTATCGGCGGCTGCAGAAGTAACGTTTAAAAGTCACGTATGGGGAAGCGTTGTTGGGTTTCCATTTTAAAAACTTTTCTTCTGTTGTTTTATGACATTGGCGGTTAGAAATGTCCTGTGAAGTGCGTTATGAAAAGAAAGCAAGCTGTGTTTCCGTGTGCGAGCCGCTCTCTGGCAGCCATCTTTGCAGCGTGTTCATTGTGAAAATCGAATTCGACGCTTTGCTTTTCAGAACGTGTGGCCGCTTGTCAGAGGTAGCCCACTGAGCAGCAACTGCAGCAGCATCCTCTTTTCTTTGCTCGTTGCGAGTGGTATGAGAGGGAAGTTGGGGAGCGGGAAGGAACTGAACTGAACTTTAAGACACAGGAGGAAATGCCACCTAGTCTCAGTCCAGTTGTGTCGTTTGTTTGCAGTTCTTTCTCGCGGTGAGAAATTTTTTTGAAGTCGTTTATCTTTTGTCATTGGTCTTAAATAGTAGCACTTGCTCTTCTCGGTGCAGTGCTCCGGCTTTAATTCATCAAAGCCTGAGCTGAGCTAATATGGTACCACTGTGATACCGTCCTACCATCAAACTGGTTTTGGAAGCGTGCTAATAAAACGTGAGCGTGCTGGTTGGAAATTCCGAAAGATGTAAAAGACTTGGATGGTACGGTAGCGTGTTCCTTTTCTTTTTCCCCCCCTCCTCCTGCTGAACAACATTCACTTTTGCTTTGTTACTCGATTCTTTGCAAAGGAAATGCCAGCTGTCGTCAGAGAGTGCATCAGGGAATACTCAGGTTCTTAAAGTTTGCCTAACTTGTTTCACTTTTTTTTTCCTTATTTATTTTTTTTTTTTTAAATGGGTTACTCTCACAAACCTGATGAGTTAAACTCATCAAGATTCGCTCGTGACGTCCTGGGATTGGGGACGAGAAGGACTTGCTCTCCTCTGTACGGTGGGTTTCGAGAGAAGATGGGTGTCTAGGTCTCACTGAGAGCAAAAGACGACATTTGATCCACAAGTGGAGTGTGTGCTTGCTTAATTTTCTCCCCAAAAGCGTTTTTTATCTTCTTGCATTGCTTATGGTTTAAGAATGGATGTCCCCTGGGCAAGAGAAGAATTTTTTTTTTTTTTTTTTTTTTTTTTTACTTTTAAGTGATGAAATAGTCTCGTGTGGATTTATTATAGCCAGTTTCTGTCATATGACCAAGCCGGTGCTCAATTTTAAATCTGTGCTTTACTGGATTAATTCAGTGCCCTAAAACTGGGACTTGAATCACGACCGGATAAAGATTTCACAAATTCCCTGTGCGCTTGGCAGACTGCTGATTTTCTCTGTTTACAGTTTCCTGCCTGTTGCATCCTGCTTAGCTCAGAGAGACTTGAGCTCATATGTGTAGGCGCTTTTAGCTTTCAGGAGGTGAAAACATTACATGTTCATCACTGTATCTGAGAAAATAAAAATGCAAGATGAAAGTTTTAAACCAATTTTTTCTTTTTAAATTTATTTTTATTTACTTTTACTATAGACCTGGCGATGACTGGAAGAAGACTTTAAAACTCCCTCCAAAGGATTTGAGAATCAAAACTTCGGTAAGGATGGTTGAATTGTAGGAATAAATATTAAATAAAAGATGTGGGAGAAGCTGCAGTGGCAAAACGTTTCTCCTAAGCAAAGATTTAAAAGCAGTCCAGCTCTTGCTGTTTTAAATGAAGAATTAATTTGTTCCACAACCACTTGGGAGAGATGCTTCTCTTGGAAAGCTCAAAAACGGAGTTTACTGTGGATGTCTTACTTTATTAGTGTTACAGCATGGGACTGATAGTCAGTGTCTCTTGCAAGGCAGATGGAAAGATGTCGGTTTACGTTCACGGTACTGAATTTGCTGACGTTTCCTTCTCCGCTGTACGGTATTGCACACATTGGTGGGAACTCCTATATAGTAATAGAATGCGCATTGTGGTCTTCCCGTGTAGGCAATCTCTCGTTGAGTCAGACCGCTCGACGGTTGTGGGTTGTATGATGTAATCTTATGGATGTGCTTTTTTCTGATTATTCAGGACGTGACCTCCACAAAAGGAAACGAGTTTGAAGATTACTGTTTGAAACGGGAGTTGCTGATGGGAATTTTTGAAATGGGCTGGGAAAAACCGTCTCCTATTCAGGTTGTTTACAAACAGACTACTTAAAAGCAGTGTTCCATTTTTATACGTTTATTGACATTCTTATTTGTGCTTAAACGTTGGATACTCGTGTCATGATTTGGGAAAACTGGGGTTGTGAATGGTAGAACTTGGTGGCCCTTTGGGGAGGGCGAGAATTTCAAATGCCTGACTAAATCGCTACGTCATGCAGTGGGTGTCTTAGAGACGGGATCGACTTATGCTTTAGAGAAGGTAACTTGGCTTTTCCTTTGCATTCCGGAGGCCTTAGCATGTTAATCCTCTGCGCAGTAACTTCCTTTACAGAAGGAGTCCCGGTGAGAATGGGGCTATTCCGTACACTTTCTGGAAAACTGCATCCCTTTAGCTGTTATTATGGCTCTGTCACACTTTCGTCTTGGCTTTTGATTTTATCGTAAGCATCTGGAAGGAGCGTAATGGAGATGATGGGGGAGAGATTAATATGCTAGCGAGTTTACTTTTCTGTCCCTCTGTTCTGTTAAGAACTGTTCACGTGTAAACTTGGCGGGGGGGGACACTGAACTGTCTTTTAATTGCTCTTTGGTGGATTATCATTGATACAGCTCTGCCACTTTATCTCCTCAAGGCACGAGAAGGCTATGGCTTTTAGGTAATTTGTCTGCTTTAAAAGAACAGGTTCTAACCATGCTGCCTTTCCAAAAGGCTGAGGGTTCTCTAGGTGTTGCTATAAAAGACAAAGTGAAAAATACTGGGGGTCTGTGTCTGAGTGGCTGAAGTTTCAAAAGGAAGGCCTGCCGGGTTTATGAGAAGTAAATCACAGGAGCGTGCAGGTTTGAATTACCTGGGCTCAGGTGGTTCTAATGTTAAGGTATAGGTGGGTATCCTCTTCCATAGGAGGAGTTTGCTAGCGGCTCTCGTTGTCTCTATGCTTTTTTTCCCCTAACTTTTCACTTTTTTTCCTTATGTGTCGGTTATGGGTTTACCATTCCTGTGGTGCCCGATCCCCGGTTCTCTTACGACCGGGCAAGATAGGGTCTTTTAAGTGGGATGTGGGGAGCAGAGCTATTGCTTTGTTGGGGAACTCTTTACTGATAGGTTTAACTCCTTCGTCCTGTGAGTCTGCGATGCTTGCAGTTGCAGGATATTCCGTTCACGAAAAAAATCGGATTTCACGCAATACCGTTAGCGAGGCGAGTTAAGTTCCACCAACCTCTTTAGCGAGCATGGCTTATGATTGCTCATGCGCTGTCTGTTGTTGCGTTGCAGGAGGAGAGCATCCCCATTGCTTTATCTGGTAGGGATATCTTGGCTAGAGCGAAAAATGGAACAGGCAAGAGTGGAGCCTACCTCATTCCTTTACTTGAACGGCTAGACTTAAAGAAGGACAATATACAAGGTCAGTTGAGATGGATCTCTCTTAGCTGCGGCCAGGTAATGGTATCAGTCGCTACGTAGTAGACTTGAATTTAAAAGCGGTCAATGAATTGGAGCGGCGTAGATTACCTGCTTGTGCTTGCAAAGCAAGTTAACGGGGTGTGGCGGAGGGGAGGGGGAATTTTACGAGTCCCACGGTTGCTTTCAAAAGCTTGAAATAGAAGGCATCTTCTGAACTTGACCGTCTTGTCCTGGAAAGTGGGCTTGGAGTAATAGGCGAGAGTGCTGGCTGGGGGACTTGTGTGGAGGAAATACCAAGGGATGGAATTTGCATTGTTGCAAGCAGTTTCTGGTCGTCTTCAGGATATCTAGAGTGGAACTGCAAAACTGCAGAAGTATAGCTGTCATAAAGTCTCTGTCTCCTCTGAGGAGTAGAGTTTAACGTATGGCGTGCTGCTAGTAACTCACACTGCCGCTTCTAACTTTCAGCAATGGTGATTGTTCCCACCCGTGAACTAGCCCTGCAGGTCAGTCAAATCTGTATCCAAGTCAGCAAACACATGGGAGGTGCCAAAGTGATGGCAACAACGGGAGGAACCAATTTGCGAGATGACATAATGAGGCTTGACGATACAGGTCAGAGCACTCTTCCTACGCTACGGTTACTGTTTGTGCTTTTACAGTGTGGCAGTGGAATTTCTGCTTGTTGTTACTGTTTTCCTGTTTCAGAACAGGCGACGGTATGTCTTGTTCGCTGTTTGTATGTTATCATTATTATCTCAAAACGTTCATATGAAACATGGCTGTGAATGCCAGAAACATTATTTTAGTCGCCTCAACCATTTTTTCTCTTCTAACCTTACAGTGCATGTGGTGATAGCTACGCCTGGGAGAATTCTCGATCTCATCAAGAAAGGAGTAGCAAAAGTTGAGCATGTCCAGATGATAGTATTGGATGAGGCAAGTTGCTCATGTTAAACGTTTTGGGATTTTAACGCCAAGTTAAAGCAGCGCTGTGGCTCAGCAGCTCTCCTTGTTATGCACAGCAGCAAGTCAAAAACTTTTCTCAGAGATGTTATAAGGTTATAGCTCTTCCACTTCTCAGTATTTTTGGGAGGGTATTTTGACAGAAGAATCTTTTAAGAAAACAGCCGAGGAAGATTTGCCTTTCCCGTCGTCTTTGCTATTTCCGAGGAATAGATTAACAGTCTACGCTGAAATGAAGGAATGCTTTTTGTTTGGTTTCAGTTTATAACGAGTGAGCTGTGCTTACCACGTAACTCTGTATAAAACTGATCTGTGAACATCCAGTAGCCTACAGGCTTCTGAGCGAGAGGTTGAGAAGATAGTTGCGTGAAAGCTCTTGGATGGCTCCGATGGGAACCCTGATAACTGTTTTCAGTTGGATTTCTTTTCTTTTTCCTGATTGCAATTCTGTTTAAATCGACGTGCTGAAAACCAGGAGAGGGTTAACTTCCATTTACTGATGAGTCCTATCTCCAGCAGCTAAATCGCGCATCTTTTGGAGCACGGTGTGTGCTCCAAAGGGGACAGTCCCATCGTAAGGGCAGGGAGAATGCTCTTGGCGCTTAGATGGGACTGTCCCCTTTGGAGCANNAATGCTCTTGGCGCTTAGTTTTGGGGTTCCCCCCCCCCCCCCCCCGCAGTGTGGTACTACCAGAAGACCGAAATCTTGCCCCATTAGTTTAACTTACTCTCTGTTACTTCTGTTGTTACAGGCAGACAAGTTGCTGTCTCAAGATTTTGTTCAAATAATGGAAGACATTATTCTCACGCTACCTAAAAACAGACAGATTTTGCTCTACTCAGCCACTTTCCCTTTGAGCGTACAGAAGTTCATGGTGAGTGCAGATGTGTTTGTGTACGTATGGCGGCGGTGACATTGCACGTGAAGTGTGTGAATGACTGGTGTGTGGCTGTTAGCGCTAGTTTTTTTAGCGTCTCTAAGCTTCACCGGTTTAATCTAAATCAGCTTGAATCTAGGACAGAAGCTTGAAAATCGTTTTTGACCCACAGTAGCATTAATGGGAAGGCTAGGTACCCACAGTTCCTTGCCTAGAAGGTACCGTTTTCCACTTTGTACATGAGTTACGTGCCATCTGCGCTGATTTGCTTCCAGAGTGTGCTCCTGCTTGGCCCGCTCGGTCGCCTTGGATTTATAAGTAATCCTTTGTGAAATTGTACCCGCCCTGTCTGTTTTGTGTGTAGCATGAAGAGCGAGCGGCTAGGTAGCGCGTCCTTGCCACGGAGTAAGTTAAAAGTGCCGGAGGGTGGGAAATACTCGCGTTGTTTTGCGTGTAGATACGCCCGCTTTATCCTTGTCTCTGTGTTTCAGAATTCCCATTTGCAGAAACCCTATGAGATTAATCTGATGGAGGAGCTGACCTTGAAGGGAGTTACCCAGTACTATGCCTATGTCACTGAGCGTCAGAAAGTGCACTGCCTCAATACGCTGTTTTCCAGGGTAAGCAGTAGGGCTAGGTCAAGAAGCTCTTTTTTTTTTTTTTTTTTTTTTTTTTTTTCCCCTTTTGAAACCAAGAATAAGACGGAGGGTGGCAAAGACAGCTTACCGATACTTTTTCCTTGTCAAAATGTGGTTTTTTAGCTAAAGCTAAAAATGTGTGCTTCTTGTCCTGCACCTTTGTGTTATAGAACTTCGTTAATTCCGCCCCCCCCCGCCCTTGTACAAAAATGTGCTGTGTAAATTACCAGTTTTTTTTCTGGTGAGGGTTTAGACTTGCATCTTTAGTCGTTTGTTAGTAAAATGTTGCGTTTACTGAGCACGCTACTTGCATGTTCAGCTCCAGATTAACCAGTCGATCATTTTCTGCAACTCCTCTCAACGGGTTGAACTGCTAGCCAAAAAGATCTCCCAGCTGGGCTATTCCTGCTTCTACATCCACGCTAAAATGAGGCAGGTGAGTACGAAGTCTACAGCTGTTTACTCCCCACCACCCCGAGCTTTACTGCATAGCTGAATTAAGTCTCGTGCTTGCTTTAAATTTACATGTTAATTGAAAACTGAAACACGTATTGCTTCGCTATCGATTTGTTTTTAGACTCGCCTGCCCCCAGCGTAGCGGGTCAGTTGGTATTTAAGAGTACTTCAGGTCAGGTTAAATAGCCCAGCCTAAGCACAGACCGTGGCCGGAAGGCACGGTTCTTACTGCTGCTGCCTTTCTGGCATGGAGAGCTGTGGTAGACCACGCAGTGTAACTGACTCGGGTGAAAACAAGCCTGATTGAAAACAAAGAACAAAAACCCCAGTGCTCGGCCCGTTCAGCGCCCCGTGCGGCTTTGCAGGCGGTAAAGCTTGCGCTGTCACTGCAGGGGAATCTGAGAAGTCGGGGAGGTGGCTTCGGTCAAACCTCTCGGCGAAAGCTGCGACTGGTGCGTGGCGACCGAGCATCCGTGGCCTTGGCGTAGACGGTGATAAATGCCGACCAGCTTTGCTGGTGCAGAGGTTTCTGTTAATGGTCCGTTGGCTCATATGTCCTCAAGCTTCCTGCACCTAATTTCCTTGTTTTCAGTAAGTATACTAAAAGATGTCAAAGAAGGTCAAAGTGACACATGTAAAACAGTAGTACTTTGAAATATTTTTTTCGTGTTATACGTAAGATAGAGGAAGTTCCAATGGAAGCTTTAGAGGAAACCTAGCTTGCAGGTCACGGAACTAACGGGTAATGCCAATGTTTGCTTGCTGGGCCGTATGCAGACCGGTAATTAACTAAGCAGCAATAGAATTAGTGTCAGCATTGAGAACGGAGAGATAGGCAGGTGGGTTCCTTGAAGTCCGATTCTTGGGCGCTTTTGATCAGTCAGCAAATGACCTTTGTGGCAAAAGGCAGGTATGTTTGTGCGGAAACCTTCAACCTGTCTGTTTCCGCTGTTTATTTCGCACTTAATTTTGTGTGAGAGAGTCTTCACAGGCAATTGACTTGTCCCACCCCTAATTCCAAACTGATAGTGCAAAGTACTGGGAAATGAAGTTACTGCTGACTTTGGGTTTTTAAGGGCACGAATAAAACATACATTCAATTTGGCAGGGAGCTGGGGGAAGATGGTAGTCAAAATAGCAGTGTCGCTTCCTTGATGCACAGTTTGCATCGTAACTTAAGGTACTCCTGTTCTGAGATGGCTTTGCTGTAGCTGTAGGAGGCTTTCAAAGGCAGTCAGTTTAATGCCTTTGTCTAAAAGTGGTACCAATGGCCCCTCTGGTAAGTTCTTTAGAATACGTGGGTAAGAAGTGCTAAAAAAATACATAGTAGCAGCTTTGTTTGACTTGGCTGTCCTCTAATGAGGAGGGGGAGGAATTTACGCAACTGAAGTTTGGTGTTTGTAACTCGAATGTACCTGAAAGTGGCAGCTGTTTGGTTGGTTTGTTTGATGGCTTTGTTTATGTGTGTGTGTATATATATTTCCAGGAGCACCGCAATCGTGTGTTCCACGATTTCCGAAATGGCTTATGCCGCAATCTTGTTTGCACTGGTAAGAGTTCCTAAACGTTTCCCTGTTTCTAAAGGTTGTGGTAGAAAGCAGATTAGGCATTAGCCCAGGTGTAACAGATCACTTGACTTGTAACAAAGCGATAACATTTTGGTAAGATGTCTTTGTCGAGCGTAGCGGGATGCGTGCTCCTACAGGCATGTGGGTTTTTGTCTTTCGTGACAGACCGTGAAGGCGCAACTCGCTAACTGTTCAGCAGTAGCCAAAACATTGGTGTGTTATCAACTTCTTTCTACATACCAGTAGAAAGCACATCCCTGTGCTGCTCGACCTAATACAATTGTTTTAGTGCGATAGTATTTCCTGCACGTTTTCTGTATACTTCCACACGTGAGTGATCTCCGAGTTGTTAGGCCCTAAGCTTTATGAAATACCGGTAGAACTGGGGCTTAGGATCACCCGAGTAAGTTTTGCCGGTTCTCTACATGTTTGTAGCTCATCTTTTCTAAATATGTTTATAGTCTTGATTGGCCTGCGTACGATCGGAGTTCTCCATCGTACGGCTTCTTTGGGCGATACCGTGGCAGTGTCTGCTCATCGCTGCGTGTGTCTGGGTCATCTTTAACAAAAATCGGTAGAAGCGAAATAAAAATAGCTGAGCTAGTGGGATGTAGTTCAGATCTCGAGTCTGTTGTGACACCGGCAATGCACAAGCATGTCTGAGGAGACTCTTCTATGAGAAGACCTGCTCAGAAATAGTCTAACGTGGAAAAAAAAAACCCCTAGCTTTGTGCTACTTGCTTTTTCAGCATACATGTGCAGATCTGGTGTTTTGGTCGTTCTTCTTGTATTATTTATGTTTATAATGGATAAAGAGCAAGAAGAAGCCGTAGCAGATGTAAACGAACTTTGATACAAGGGAAGCTTCTATCTGGAAACTAGCGCGAGCCAGCGTTAATTGCTGTTGATTTTTCCACCTTAAATACTGTCAGCATTTGATCTCATTGAAATTAACTTTCTTTGTGACCTGTGTCATCTTTCAGATCTGTTTACCCGAGGTATTGATATCCAAGCTGTGAACGTGGTGATAAACTTTGATTTCCCAAAGCTGGCAGAGACTTATCTCCATCGTATTGGCAGATCAGGTGAGAGGAAAAACATCTTTTAGGCGCAACTTTGCTGATAACTGTGGTGTTCTAGGCTTGAATTGGCTTCTGTTTTTTATTACTGTGTCTGAGAACTATTTTAGGTAGCCTTTGGCTTTTCTGACAGATGTATTTTTGGGTGTCGTCTCAGGTTGGTTATCCTCACAAATATCTGAGTAACGGGTTGTTCTCTTGAAACTGGCCTGAACAGCCTAATGAAGAGAGGGGGGGGGGGGGGGGAAAAAAAAAGCCTATTTTTGCTTTAATCTTGGGAGACTTACTGATGCTCCCGTTTGCAGTTTGGGAAAATTCTGTGCTGAAAACTTCGCTTCCGTGGTGTCTTAAGCGTAGTTTTCTTCTGCCTGTGCTCTGAGGTATGTTTCTAGTGTCCAGGCATCAGCAAAATATCTCCTTAATAAAGGCAGTAGTACGCAAAGGAACTCGGTGTACTTGAACTTTGTAAGTTCAGGCGTGTTCGAGAACTCTGTTATTGAAGAAGGGCTGGACGTGCATAATGCAGTAGTGGCAGACTTTTCGTTGGTAATTAATGCGGAGGTTTGGTCAGAGTGTTTTGAACCCCCTGGATTTTCTTTTCCTGTAGCAGTACGAAACTATACCAAAACCAGCTGCGGAAGCTGCAGAGACCTGTGGCGGGGTCTGGATTTGCTTTTTGTCATCAGAGAGCGGTGGTGTTAACTCTGCGGTCTGCAGACTTGTTCAGTCAGCCTTCTATTACTCAGTTCAGTCTCTCTCTTTTTTTTTTTTTTTTTTTTTTTTTTTTGTTTGTTTGTTCGTTTGTTTTCTCTTTTTGTCTCAAGGTCGCTTTGGTCATCTTGGCCTGGCCATCAACTTGATCACCTATGACGATCGATTCAACCTGAAAAGTATTGAGGAGCAGTTGGGAACTGAAATTAAACCCATACCGAGCAACATTGACAAGAGCCTGTATGTGGCAGAATACCACAGTGAACCCGTAGAAGATGAGAAACAGTAAACATGTGCGTATGTGAACGCCTTCCTGAATAGAGAAGTTGTGTTGGATGAAAGAAGAGCTGATGTGTGAACGTTCCCCGCAGGGGAAGAGGGAAGCTGATGTGCCAAAGAGGCTCTGAATGTCAAAACAAGGGTTTGAAGTAGGCGGTCAGTGCAAGGAATTCTGTGGACGTGCTGAAGATGGGAGGGAAAGACGAGTAGTTTTGAGTTGTTCTAGTTGAAATGCTGACTATACGCTGAGGAGACCGAAAAGGGGGGGAAGGGAGAGCAGGGGAATGGTATCTGGCAAGGCCAGGATGGCTCCTGGTCATCTGAGGAATTCTGTCTGTATTGCTCAGCTAAAATGAGTCACTGGTGAGGGGCAGAGACGACAGCGGTCCTCAAAGAGGTGAGGAAAGAAAATGGCTAGCTTTGAGAAAGGAGCACCGACAGAAGAGCCTAAGCGCCTCGCCAGTTGGAAGGAAGGGGTTCAAGCTAAAGGTGCTGCATCACTTGCATCCTTGGGTTCACAGAACTCTTGCAAGTAAACATTAGCATTAGGAAAAATTTCTTCACAGAAAGGGTTGTCAGGTT
>BOSO01006241.1:0-84563 GCA_018403395.1 Gorsachius goisagi
GACTAGATGACCCCTAGGGGTCCCTTCCAACCCGAAACAGTCTATGATTCTATGAATCTACTCAGGTTGCTGAGTTTTACACTGTAGTAAACACACTGAATAAAACCTTCATGAATCACTGGGAGGAAAGAAGAAAAGCCAGATAATTAGAACTGTAAGTTCAAGGTCTTTTTACATTGCATTTGGGAAGCATATACCTATTTTTTCAAGTTACACAGTTCCTATCTTAGCACCAAGGTGGTGTATCATCTACAGCGCCACTGGTAAGCTTATTTAGAAATTAACTAGTAGAAATGAGATTTTTAAAAGTATATTTAATTTAGCCAGAGTAAAGAATGTCATGAGCCAATTCACATCCTAAAAAATGTAGAAGTTCCCACAAAACATTTGTCCTGTGGTTAACTTTATTCATTTAAGTTCAAACAGGTTTGTACATTGATGTTTGAGCAGTTGCTGAAGAGAACTAATAAAAACCTGATCCAGAACTCTGCCACTGTGACTGTTTAGGAAAGGAAACTTTAGGATGAGAAACTCATGGTGCTTGTAGTATAGATTTTCTGAGGATGTGGTTGGCTGCCCAGTCATTTTATTAATTTTTTTTTTCTACTTAAACCTTCTTAATCATCAGTTATAAAGACATTTTGTCCTCCTTTCCTCATAGATTCCTGACTAGTTACAGTAAAGTGAAAATACAGCAGTTCATGAACTGAAGATAGTAACTTTAGAAACCAAGTTTGACATAACTATCATTCACAAGGTTAAAGACCTAAATTCAAGGCATAGCTACAACATCATCTGTCAGAAATCTGCAAGAAATTCCTATGAAATCATCTAATCCATGTAATATATTATTAGGAATTTAAAACTGAAGTCAAACGGACTGAAATAGGATATAGCAGTCAGATTTTCTGAATTCAAAGGGAAAACTAATGTAATTCGGAAAAATGTAATTAGGATGCCCTGAACTACCCTTCTAATAGGCTATAATCACTCTAAATGTTTTTTTAATGGAACACAAATCTCGTTTAAGCCTGGAACTGAGATAAAGCTGGAAAAAATAATATGTGATTTTCTTGTTGTAAAAAGAAGCTATTATCTATTTACTTCTTTGCAGCTACAAAAGGTTTACAAAATAAAATACATCTTGAGTAGCAAGGTATGGATTAAATCTTTCTAACAACTGTGTTGCAATCTACAACCAAACAAGTATCCTGCATTCCATCAGAAAAAAAATGTGGGTGTGAAATTTCAAAAAGAACTCTTTAACTGGTGTTGCTACCAAACCATCTTTCCAGAAAAGGCAGAGCAACACAAACAAACAATGTGGTATGCTAAATAAAAGTTCAAATACTACTTCCTGAAGTCGTCCACTCCTACACCACTGATAAGACTGAACTCGATATAGAAGATGTTGGGGAAAACTTGATTCCAGCCCCCAACATTATTGCTTTTGCTCAAGTCTGAACCATCTCTCAATAATAGAATAACTTAAGCTTGCTTGTCATCAACACGTAGAGGGAGTCATTTGTTGTCTTTATTTTGAACAAGAAATCTATCCCAAAGCTGACAAAAAAAGTTAATTAAAAATGAATGCAAACCCATTCCAGAAGTCCTATAAGGAAATAACAATAGTCACACAAAATGGCAAGAGCTCATTTGGAGTAAGTGTGTACATTTCTTGTCATTCATACTCTGCAAAAATGAAGTAGAAATGGAACTGATGCAGGCTACTGTGTTGGCCAGGAGTAAAACAAAACAAAAGAAGAAAACAAAGAGCAAAATAGTTTTTCTTAAGTGGTCTCCCCCAAAACAATGTTACAACTGCATTCAGGTGTGAACGTACCTAGGACTAAGGAAGAGTCCACAACTTGACCTTTCCAAAGGAACAAGAACTACACTGTGCTCTCTTGGAGGCCCAATGAGCAAGGATGAGCTGGAGCCTGTTCTTGGGACTCTCCCACTTCTAATGGTGTCAGCACCCATATACTATGATATTTTCTTCAAATTGTGAAATCACTGTTTCTACCACTCATCAGCAATATAAAGCTCAGAGAGCTACCAAGGTCAGGTCTACAAATATAGCAAGGGGACCAACAGTAGAGGAAAAAGAATTACATAAATTAACTATGCTATGATGCAGGCTAGAACATGATTTCTTAGGGGGCATGATTCCTGACAATGCTATAAAACCAGATTTAGTGGCCTAGTAAATACCTTCAAGTCCTGTGCTCTAAAAGGAATCTGGCCTAAAAGTTAGCAGGAAAAAGAAGCTGCTTTTTTTCTGAAAGTGAGCTGATGGACAGCAGAATAATTATTTACCGAGTGCCACATTTTGCCAGTGATCAGAGGGGGGAAAAAAAAAAGCACTGTCCCCATGAAGAATAAGTTGTCTTTGCTGCCAAAATTCTGAACCACAATGACATGAAAAGAGTACCGAAGAGCATGACTGTCGGGTGAATGGGTGCAGAACAGCAACAGATAAAATATTTTTATGTAGCAGCTACCAGTTTTGTCTGGCTTTATTTAAAATATAGGGTTTATGTCAACTTTTATACTAATCTCTATTATGCATTTAATTCCCATTTCACTCAATTGCATGAATACTATAGTTTCTTCCAATAGAATGGCTGTAACAATACAACACTAATTCAGAAAATATGAATATTAGCATAAATGCCTAAAGCAATTCTCACATTTAAAAATAAAACAATAAAATAAATCAGCTGCATAGTCTGGGCTTACAGGCTACAGATGAGTGACACCATTAAAAGGTGGAACAACAAAAGTTTGATAAATCCAATCTCTACAAGATCTAAAGCCTCAGACACAATACACAGCTCCTTTTTAGTTTGGATTCTGGAACTCTGCTTTAAACATTTTTTTAAAAAAATAACTAAAAAGGAAGTTAGAGATATTATCTGCAGCCTGAAGTCTAGGACAAACTTTCTAACTGTTGAGTGGTCCTCATTGTTAAGCAGTAAACAAACTACATGCCAAATTTGTTCCTGATTGTTTAACACAAGCAGAAACAGTCAAAGAGATATTTAGTGAAAGGTAATGCAAGACACACGTTTGATGAGAACCCCAAAGCAAAAATATGAAGATTCCCTTTCCCCAGAATAATATTTAGTTAATGCATGGAATTTTGCAATGATTCTCACTCTCTGGTTCTGATTTTGACCATCAGCATTAAGTAAAATTATCCCAAGGCTCTCAGTGGTTGACAAAAACTACTATACATTACAAAAAGTCACATGCAGGAAACTCCACTGTACAAAGGCCTACAGCTTGTAACTGACAGAGGATGCAAAACCCCCCAAATTCCCAACAAGATGTTAAGAAGCAGGACCAGGGCAGTAATGCAGTCACCTTCTCACTAGGCGTGACAACAGACCTTTTCCGCAGATTTGAGTGTATTCCAAATGTAAAACTGGCAATCACAGAACTGGACCCATCATATCTTTCACAGGTATATCCTTGTCTTCTTACAGATATAACAGAATAATATTATGTTCTTACGAGTGCAAGGGTTTTGTGTGTTTGAGGGGTTTTTTTTTTGGTTGCGGGTTTGGGGGTTTTTTTGGAGGGTGTGGTGGTGGCGTTTGTTTGGTTAGTTTTGTTTTTTTTCCTAAAAGGTAAATCCAGAAGTGACTTCTGGCTCATAATGGCAATTGTGAGAGTGGAAACAAGGACTACGTCAAGTAGTGAGGTCATTTTGGTACAATAGGAGATCAAACATTTCTACTTCATACTTACAAAAAGACAACCAAACCCCCCAAACCAACACTCAGTCCTGGCTGTCTAACAGCATATCCGTGCTGCTTGCACATAACGATTTAACTGAACTCAACTTTTACCACAGAATATCAATCATAAATTGTAATTTTGAGCACCTCTCTGTCTCCTACCCTAATCAAACCTGGAACCCCCTCTTCAAACTAACTGGTTACTTTCCCCACTGAAGATTCTCATAATCTATAAGGACATACCTAAGGTTTCAAAACTCTCTTTGCCATACATTTTTAGATGCAAGATGTTGACATGTTAGGCAAATACGTGCAGCCAAGAAGCCATGTCTGTCAGTTTGTGGATGCTGTGGCTTTACGCTTGAGGGTGAAGATTAAACATAATAGTTAATTTTCATTCATTTTATCTATTACCCTACTGTGCTTTCATAAGTAAAGCTTCTAACTATATGGATGAGAAACAGTTCATGCCCTTTTATGCTGTTTTATCACTAAAATAGTATTGTTTGAAATGAATATCATAAAGCTATTACTATAGAAGTAATCTTTTACTAAGAGATTGCTACTCCAGGTTATATTCCTCATTTATGACATCAGATAAAAAAAAACATAGATTGCTTATATTCAAATATACAGTAGTAGGTTAGATAAGCATTGTGTTCCTCAACAGGAGGCTGAACAATAGTAAGATGTCCTTTACTAAAAAATAACAACACTATTCTAACTGGATTAGGGGATGGAGATAAATAGCAAATTTTAAATTCTTTAGTTTAAAAATAGGTCACAAGGATTTTATTTTTCCATACCTAAAGCTCCTCTTTGAGAGTTTAGCTCATTGTTATGTACCACGATTACAGCTATTCATTCTTTCCTCAGCTAAAAGACCAGGGTGCCTCAAGTTCAATTTCCATATTTTCAGATCTTATGTTTGTAATTGTCAAAACGTCTCTGTGGCTTAGTAATGCAAATGCATGTTCAGATTCTACAACATGAACTCTTTAAAAAAAATAAACCCCAAAAAGCTAAAATTTCCTTAGAAACTCCATATAAAAGCCAGAATTTTCATGTATAGTCTGCAACGTACTCAGCAGGTGGGTTTTGCAGGTGATCAGCCCAACTGCTATGAACAATCTTGCCACTGTGTACTGAAATTAGGTGTGTAATTACACACTTTTTTTCAAACTCTTGCAAAACATATTGCACGTCCAAATACATTTGAAATCAAGAGTCTTAATTATTTTAGAAAAAGCACAACAAATCATGGAGACAGATATGGAAGAAGTGGGGGGACGCACCTTAGGAAAGGGAAAGAATGTAAAAAACCCCAAACCCCTAAACCAAAGGACTCCCTGAGAAAGGTGAGAATCTACTATGATATCTAGTAGGAGAAATCAACAAACAAAAATGCCATGCTGTAAAACCTTTAGTGTTCCCACTTTTAAAGGGGGACATACCATTACAGTCAAAAGTATGACATTATTCACTGTACCTACTCCAGACAAATAAAACAACTATTTTGTTCTTGCTGTTTTTACTGAAGTCAGCGCTAAGTAACAAAATATACCCATAAGGAAAATACTGAAAAATCATTACTTCTCTACAAATAAAAAAATAGCTTAATGTTAAACCCTTGATTTTTATGCTGACAGTCAAAACCCGTTTAACTTGTTGGTTAGGGTTTCATAGTAATACAGACAAGTACATTCACACTTACGTTAGACAGTGATTGTTTTACATCATCTTGACCACTGTTCTAATTTCTAGGTGAAACACATTCAATCTGTGCACACATCTAATTCTGAAACAATTTGAGTTTTCTTAATCAGATCAAAAAACTACTGTACTAAAAAGCATTGCTTCTTGCCTCTGTAGAAAAATCAGAGTGAACAGAGAGATGGAAGAAGAAATGCATATTGCTGTCTCCATATTTTCTTCCTTTCTTCTTCCCTTGATGTCATTCAGTACCTCAAAATCCACTGCACTGAGCCCTTGTACTGAGAGAGAGAGAAGCACCACAGAGAGATGGAGAAGAAAGTATTTGGAAGGTGTAGAACTGCTGGCTATGGAAATACGAGATCGCCAGCCTCCGTGGAAAGACTGGTTGTAACTAAGATGCCTCTACTCGACAGTGTCAGGTACAGCAAGAATTGTACACAGCCTGGGGTGGCAGTTATCCTTCTGCTGGGATTCAAGACCAGATGCAGCTCACTCACTTCATCCCAAAGCCTATTTTTCTCTTTATTTGAACAAACTTTCAGTAAGAGCTTCCCCTGCAAAGGTATTCGAGAGCATAGAAAAACACAATGAGGCCACTGTGTGACACTACACAGCTCCTCTAGTTAAGAAACGAACATAACCTTTCTCTCCCATACAGAATCTGTAAGAAGCGTACCTAAAACAGGCTGCTACATCAGCAGCGCCTTTCAGTGCTAGTGAGGATACGCAAACAAAACTGAGAAACCCACAAAACTCTTAGGTCACAAGATGAGTTTGCAAGACTATCAGTTGCCAAGCTCATATATTTGGTTTTAAACTTGCAAATATATGACCCGAAAACAAGAAAGCAGGAAGGAATCAAGAATGAGAAATGCATTTGGTTAATAGAGGACATCAACCTGGGAAGCCTGAACAGGTGTTTGTATCAAAAAAATAAAAAGTATATTTGATATGTTGATGCAGCCAGGTGAAACTGTGTTTGCAACTTTGTAGATACAGTTACAAAACAAGTAATGTAATAACAAAACATGCAATAAGCCATACAAAGAAGAGAATGAGAGGTAAAACCAGAGATCACAGTCACACAGAATCTCACAAGCCAAATAAGTGAGATATTATTTAATTCTGTAAATAAATTCATGACATTATTAATTATTTTATATTGTAAATATTGTCTAAATAAAAGCAATGCATGAATCAAGTCCTCTAAAATTCCTGACTGTGGGGGCAGCAGAACCCCAGCTGTATCTCTGGAGAGTACATAAAACCATAGCAAATGGTTGTGCCGTTGACACAGGCAATAGATCTGTAAGTGTGGAGACAGAAAGCTCCTTAAGACAGTGCCTCTACTGTTTGCAGAGGGAATAAACCCTCCTTTTTAGAAAGTTATTTCTTTATGTCATTCCTTAATGAATAAACATGTTAACATCCTGTTAATGAATAAACATGAAAAAACTTTTATCTGTTATCTCAATATGGCATTTACATTATTTACCAATTTGTACTTATTTTATGTGGCATTTTATTTCTAGGGGTATTCTATTACCACAGGTTCTTTATGTTCAATTTAAAAATTCAAAAATGCTGAAATCATTAGCTAAACAGTTGCATTGATACATCTTGTTTGCATCTAAGGCTTTTGAAATAGAATGAAACTTTGGTAACCTATTAATTTTGTGGGGTGAAGGGGGAGGTTAAAATCTTAATGTAAATAGATTAATAGCGGACTTTCCATCTGAGAATATCTTCAACATTTTTATTTCATTTACATGATAGATTATAAACACATGATCTGCTCTTGAAAAGTTCATTGCAGTTACAGGTATATTATTTTCCAAAAATACAGTTAGAGGATTATCAGTAAGGCTTCCAAGTTGACTGTTCAAAAGTTAGGAAAGCAATCTATGCAAGTCAGCTCAGAGCCCTTTCTGCATACTTACTATGCTGACAGTGGTATCAAGATTTTCTGGCTATGTACCGTCTTTCCACTGAACCCACTGCATACTGGCCAATGTTTGCCAAGTACGTTTTTAATATTGCATTTACCTTCATTCTTGAGTACGTGGCCTTAATCATGAGACTATTCTTTTTCTTCCTGCATCACTAATTACATGTTTTTTAAGTGCTTCAACAACTGATAAAAGCATTTTTACTTGGGTGACAGCTTCATTTCCTAACTAATCATTATGAACTGTGCTCATTCCACATAGTCCATGCTAGCTGTGGAAAGGGTCCTATGGAAAATACTAGCCAGCCACATAAGCAAAACTACATGGCATGGCTGAACAAGATACTCCAAGAGAGAGTTTTCACCCTTTACTTGGGTCAAACACCATACGTTTGATTAAAGGAATTGGCTGAAAGGAATATCCAAGTCAAGAATACCTCAGGCTCACAACAAGTTTCTGAGAGAAAGTACTTTAGATGGAGTCAGAGGTGACACAAAATCAGACCTATTATGCTCTATATTTCCACCTGTCAGATCTCCTAATTTCTTCACTCCCTTCCCAGTTACTCATCTTAATCTTCCTTTGCCTCTTTTCTCTTGGCCCCCATTTTCCAAGCTGACAGCACAAGGTCAGGAAAAAAAAAATCTTCATAATTATACCTGAAGACTCTCATGAGTGACAAGAATTGAGATATAGCCTGTAGAGTGGCAAAATTTAAGAAACCCTTTACACAACTAACAAGACACATATCTGACAAATTTTTTCCATATTTCAAGTCTATGAAACTATGTGGACATGAGCAAAACCAGACTTTGTGCTCGTTCTTAACATTGGCAAAATGAAGGAGACACTCAATGTGTGTGTGGGGAAAAAAATACCAACCCAAAAAACTTGCAGCCTAAAGACCTAAATTTTGGTGAAGTTCTAACAACAGGGACTTATAATGAAAGCCAGAACACTTTAATAGGTAGCAATGGCAGCCCCACCTACAATATAGCCCGTAAAGGATTTACTTTGAAGATTTAGTAGGTATTCTGTTTGAGTGAGCCTGCACACATTTACAGCAGCTGAGAATTTGACATATATGTATTAACACAGCAAAATAAATCACAGCTTTTGCCATAGCACCAAATGAGAGATAGTAAGAATAAAAAACACTGCATTCAGAAATCAATATTAGTGCTTCATTTTTTCTCTTTCTTTAAAGTTCTGGAATGGATTTTCAGGCCACCTTCATTCAGATGTAATATTGATTTTTTTTTTAACATTTTTGATTTATATTGTATTTATTTGCGGATGACCATGTCAAAGAAAAAACAACTAGAACCAATACTTGTGTAGGGTGAAATTAACTCAATTGTTAACTCAGAAAAACCCAAAACAACCCACAACAAGATAGATAATTTTACCAGTTAAAAAGGGGTCACCTTTTAGAAATAATTATATCATGCAAATCTATATACATACACAAGCAAATATATGCTTATACTCTGTGGCATGTAGCAAAAATAGCTGTGTGCAGAACAGCAGCGTACTCCAAAATAATTAATCTTTCACCCACTAAAACATCCCAAAACTATCAAATCTTCCTTCAGATTAGCTAGAAATTCCACACACACACGTCATGTGGCCTCCTCTGTAAATACATCTTTATTTCAGCTTACAATAAAAACATTGTTTTATTAAAATCAGATGTTTATGTAGAATACCAAATATTTTATGCATTTCAAAGTTATCGGGGCATTTTTTTCTTGACTACTATTTCCAATGTAGCCAGTGTTTTACATCCAATCCATCCAAGCCACACATCCGCTCAGCACACCCGCACATCAATGCAAGGAGGAAAACCAATTGCCAGACTAGAGCGTTTCTGGAAAGCAGCAGAGTGACCTTTACGGATCCTGGTTCTGTTCCGTACAATGCTCCTCCATAGCTCAACAGGTGACAGAACACATCTGCTTTGCATAACATATCCCTGTAAAAATCACTACAGAAACACTATTTGTAAGATCTTTACAACACCCATAACTATCATAGAAGCCATGTAACTCAGTAACACTTAAACAGTAGACAATTTCTCTCTCTTTTGGATAGCAATTCATTTGATCACCAGAGGAAGAGAAACACACAGGGGATTCTCTCCTGTCAAATTAGATGGCCCATAAGAAAGTTTGTTCCAGATAATGCCACCTACTTAGATTGCCCTAAGCTTCTGTGTGGAAGTTTCTGTCATAAACAACTTGTTCTTTTCAATGAAGTTAAGAACAATCAGTCATTTTCATTTAATCTACATGTTATTTATTGACAATGTATCTAAATTTTTGGCATTGCAAGAAAAAGAAATACTCTAAGTATTAAAATTCACATCTAATGTTTATTCATAATCACTGTCTTTAAGCAATTCTGGTTATGTTACAGAATTAAACACTTGTCATTTCTACTCTGTTTAGAGATTTACATCACCAAATCTCATGAAATGTGAATGGACCAACAATTCATAGGCAAAGCATCAGGTATAACTTTGCACTCCTTTTCTTCCTTAAAGAGCTATCATACTAATTTAGTTAAGAATAACCATTACAAGGGGCTTTTACTAGAAGGATGGCAGAAGAGCAAAGGTCTGCCACTTGGGAGATTCATTGCAGGAGAACAAGGTAGCAGCAGCACTGTTACCCTTCCTCACAGCCCAGTTAGTACAGCCTGGTGCAGCACCCAGGTATGTACAGCCACACGAGCACAGTTGAACTATGCTTCCCATCCAGCCAGATAAAGATTTTATTCAACACCTTGTAGTAATCATCCTAACTTCACTACCAGTTCTGTTGCCTGCAGCAGGTTGTCAGCACAGTAAAGTGTGCCTACATGTTTATATTGCTGACCAAAGTGTGTCTGTGGGGTCAAGATCTCCAGAACTTGAGTGGAGAGATCATATTCAAACATAAGATGGAGATTTTGAAGATTCTCACTGTACATCCAATGTGGAAGAAAATCTTGTGTAGCGTTAACCTGTATGTTAAAAGATGATGGAAAGAACAGTGTAGTCTTGAATTGAGTACAGGAATGTGAAGATGAGATAAAACAAGAACTTTAACTGTTGTTTAGGATTCTATGTGAGAACATTTTCCTCTACAGCCTGAAAGTTTAATTTCAAATTAATTATCATACCATCACAATTTGATTTTCACACAGATACCAAAAAGATCACAGCTCTCTAGTCACATATATTTAGATTCAATTCTCTTATCCCAGGTTTTAAACTTCCACATTTTAAATATGCTTCCTATTTTTATTTTATTGTACACCATTCCATTTCAAGAAACCAGTTTGATTAATGTTGGGTTTTCCCAACTGTGCTTGTCATCTATTGTATGCATAAAGTTCATATTCACTATATATATAAAAACAAAACACAAACTTAGAACTGTTATGATTGGTATAACATTAGGACTTTGACTCTTAAACATAACTTTTCTCTGAAGTCCTGGTAATTCATATGGAACTCTATGTAATTTATAAAATTATTCAGAATATTTTATGTACCACTCATTGCACATATGCAGTCAATTTCAAAGCATCGTATTTTAGTTTTATTTTTGTTAATTTATAAGTAGATAAAGCAAAGATTTTTCTTTTAAGAAAATACATAGTTGGAAAGTAATTTATAAAAAAAAAATCTTCAGTCTTTAACAGATATAACTTTGAAACCCATCCTACCTTCTCTCCTTTTCTTATATTTCTACATAGTGTGTATATATACATAGCAACAATTTCACACTAGGCAAAGTTCATCTCAGCTGCATGCAAAAATCTGTTGTTATATAAAAAACAGCCTTGAAAAGATCTAAAATTAAATGAGTACTCACTTGTTTAGTCTTTGTTTTTGTAATGGTGTCAGAAATGGGTTTCTTCCTCTCTTTAACAGCTGTTTTAGAAAACAGTTCTTCAAACTCATGATAATCTATGGAAGGCTCTTCAATTTTTTCCCACACAAGTGAAGCACTAGAATCTCTAAAGTTAAGCAAAAGACCTATGTAGGGCAATGTCAAACTAAATAAGGTCAAAAATGGAGGAATGAAGAAGATAAAATAGCAGCAATTTAAAAGTTGTTGCCTAAGATATCTTGTTGATTCTCCCCCATACTTCTTTGCTTGCTTCTTTGTTCACACACAATAATGGTCAGGCTCATTTATATTCACCCACTTTATATACATAGGAATATAAATAGGGTATATATAGGCTATAAAACACACAGACATGGACACAAAGAGAAGTAGAAATAGAGAGTTATCTGCAGAACACCTGTGTGACAGTGGCAAGAACTTGAAAAGGAAGAAGAAATTCATCATTAAATAACAGCAGAAGGTTTTTACAGTCAGTATGCAGAGATATAAAGAAAAGACTAATAAGAAAACTTCTTTTCATAACTAAGAATGATATTTTACAAACAAAAAGAGCATCAACATCCACAAACAAGTAGGTCAAACTCATATTAAAGTAAGGGCTAGCGGAATAGCTTTATGCTGCCATGCAGATAAATTGCAGTTTGAATCTGCCTGCCAAGTCTATGAGGTGGAAAAAAAAAAGGATTTCTAGATCACTGGAGAAAGGAAAGAGGAGGACAAGATGCATTCAGCATACATTCATCCAGAGGGAAGACACTACAAAAACGTGAAAGCTGCTCCAGAGAGACACCAACGCTATCTTGAAAGTTGAAGGGAGGCACAAATACAACATTTTAAACACCATCTCACAGAACTCTTGGTGGCACACAGTCACCCCTGGAGCTCTGATCAATGCATGCTATGTAACCCCACAGGATGGCTGAAAACACTGCCCTCAAAGAACTTTCACATGCAAATAATGTTACTCAAGAGTTTGTGTGTTTTAAATAAAACGGGCACCCCATTTACATATCCAACTACAAATAAAACTGTTTGCACTGAGGTTCTCTCAAAGATCTGCCTAGCAGTAAATAAAGACACTTGTTCATAACATACGACTATCAGGACAGCCATAACATGAAAACACCACTTTCTTCACAACTCTACAACTTACCTTTTACTGTGGAGCTGAATTCTTGTCCAGTAAAGAGGCTTCATTGGCCGAGAAGGCTCTATCACATGTTTCCTGCTCCCTTTCTCCTGATTCATCCCCATTGAAAATAAACCAGATGGTAACGGAGGAGGAAGAAAACCACATATCTGTGGGACTGCTGGGTAGGTGCTGCCCTGGGCTGGCACTGGAAGGGATGGCACTTCTCCTGGCAAAAGTGGTGGGGCTGGAGGTGGCATCCCCAACCCAGGCAAAGGAGGGGGTGGTGGAGGGACACCTGCACCAGGCAGAGGAGGTGGAGGAGGGACACCTGCACCAGGCAGAGGAGGTGGAGGAGGGACACCTGCACCAGGCAGAGGAGGCGGTAGAGGAGGAGGTGGAGGTGGTGGGATGCCTCCTCCGGGCAGAGGTGGGGGAGGTGGTAGCAGTCCTGCTCCCGGCAGAGGTGGTGCTGGGGGTAGCATTCCCAGTCCAGGCAGAGGAGGAGGTGGGGGAGGGACACCAGCCCCAGGTAAAGGTGGTGGTGGAGGGGGAGGTGGGATGCCCCAACTGGGCAGAGCAGGTGGGACTTCTGCTCCAGGAAAAGCTGGTGGTAGAGGTGGTGGTGGGACTCCAGCACATGGGAGAGGAGTGGCTGGGGGCTGCATCGGTATCTCCCCACTTGGCAAAGGTGGAGGAGGAGGGGGCGGGGGGAGCATGCCCGGCAGAGAGTGGTCCAGGTGTGGCACTGCTGAGCCACCAGAAGGAGGGAGTCCTGAGCCGGGCAAGGGTGGTGGGAGTGGTACTCCTGCCATGGACACAGGGGGGGCAAGGTAAGGGCCTTGTGCTCCAGACAGGGGAGCAGTCGATTTGGTGGCTGGCAGTGATGGGGGAATGCTACATGTGGGCTCGGGGGGCAAAGGAGGAGGTTGTTCACTACAAGTCATATCTACAGTTCTTAGAGGCTGATGGGAAGCTGGCATTTCAGTCTCTCCTTCAAATGCAAGGGACAAATTAACTTTGGGTCCTGGAAGAGGTGACTGCTGCATACTCTGTACTGATTGGCTTGCATCCAGTGGCACCGAGATTAGCTTCGGTGACAGAATTAAGGAGATTTCAGAACAAAATGTGGGCTGTAGTTCTAGAGCTGGCAATTTCTGAGTTGGCCCTTCACTTTTGCCCTCTTCTAAGTGCGGGGGGGGGGGTGGCTGTGGCAGTGCATTGGCTGAAGGCATTGTGTGTGCTGAATAATCCTCTGTTGGTGACGTTTGTACAGATCTTGCTTGTGACACAGTCCTGGGTACGGTCTCCTCTCCTTTCCTTTGAAGAGTCACACTGCTAAGTTCCCTACAGACTGCATGCATGTGCTCATTTTCCTGATCCCTCCCAGCAGTCTGCACCTCTGCAGCTGGGAACAGTTTCTCTAGTTCTGCAATTTTGGTCCTCAGATCCTCAATAGTTTGCTCAAGTTGTTGGATGACACTGGCACGCTCCTCAGATTTCCCCTCAAAATCATCCTTTGAAAGAAAATAAATATATGATAAGCACAAACAAGATAACACTCATCACTATATAAAAAAAATAAATTTAAATAAAGAATATTGGTATTCCAGATGTTCAGAAATAAGCCAGTTGAGACAAGCCTTTAAAAACAGAGTTATTTTGGCTACCTGCATCTTAGAGTGCAAGAAGATAACTTAGGAAAATGACTTGTTCAGTATGAAACTACATTCATCAGCATTTACATGTTTTAGACTGTGATTATATTTGGCAAAACCAAAAATCAGCAGCAACCCCTCCTTCCCCCCACATACCCTGACCAAGGAAACAACTGAACACAAGTACTGCAAGTGTTTGTGCACACATGGGTACGCAGACACTGCAGTGGGAAGGAAACCTCGTTACTTTAATTCTGTTAACTGAAAATATGTCAAGTGTCTCTTCAAAGGGATGCACTATGCATAACAGACTCAACGCACTACTGACTGCTGGGTTCCAATATACACCTTAATGATACAATACAGATTAGGAATGCAGAACATAACAAATGCACACTTTTTGAAAACAGCTAATGTCAGAGCAGAGTAATTATGCTTTTCTCCAGCTAGCATGCTTGGGAAGGAAAAGAAGTAAGACAAAACTAAGGGAGAACTTTCCTCCCACCCAAAAAACCTCCTCTGCCAAGAGACAGACTGTGAGTGAGTAATGTTGGAACAGCTTCTTGTCTGGTTATTCTGTCTTTGACAGTTTCCACATTTTTTATGTCTTTCTCTGAAGCATCTGATCCTGCCTGCCGTAGACTGAGCAGAGGAACCACTAACCTTAAACGTCACAGTAATTCCTACATTTAAAATTAAATACCAGTAACAAACTTTACTAAATTTAACAGGTATGTGCTTTTATCAAAAGGTACCAAAAGAAGCAACCCAGTCCAAGAATAACCATTTGTGCTTAATCAGGAAAGCTGAACAGGAGACAGAACAGACATGACTTTACAACACAAAATATTTTAATGAGGAACTTATTATTTTCTGGTTGTATGCATTTACTTTTTAGTACTTTTTAAATTTAAATTTTGAATATTGGTCAGCACTTCAAGCATATAGTTGAATTAAGTTTGTCATGCAACAGGTTTCCCAAGTGGTTACAGCAAAACAGTTATTTAGTGCCTTTTTGTTCTCTTTTATAAAATCATATGCTTCGTGGATGAGACTGTAGGCTTACTTCATAGGAAATCTTTTAAATATTCAGATTTTACAAGTCTTGTAAAGAAGCCTACAAATTAACATACAATACCTGATATACTAATTGCCTTGATTTGTTTCAGGAAGATGATGTTTTTCATTTCATTCTTTGACACATGAAACATTTAAAAGTCATTTTTCTTTCTGGAAAATGAACTTGTAACTTCCAGCTGGGGACTATTAATAAAATATATGTTCATTAATGCTTAAAAAAATGTTTCTGCACAGAACTGATATTCAAACGTAAAATTACCTTAGATTTTCCCAGCTGTCCTAAAGCAGTCCCAGAAGTAAAACAGCAACTACTACATTTAAACCTAGTATTGTTTGATTTTGAAGCACCTTTATCAAAACTCACAATCCTCTACATTGTTTGAACTTTCTGGAACAGCAGTTTGAAATTAAAGTTATGGATTATAACTAGGTCTCCCCACCAAACTTTGAAGAGAAATGTATAACAGAGAAAGGAACATCAGAAAAGTTTTTCAATGAATAGTGAAGGAAAGAACACAGCAGACATATTAACAAAACAGTATTGTAACAAGGAAAAAAGGCTGAAAAAGACATTTCCATTCCAGATTACTCATGGTGCTTCAATCCACTGAGTTTCCTTTAACAACTCAATATTTTGTAGCAGCAACAGCTTTGTTGAAGAACTTCATTACAAAGGAGAAAGAGAATATTCTATGACCCCTTTGTTTCATTTGCTCTTATCCCCCTATCAGTCACCTGAAAATACAATAATAAGGCCTATTAATTCTTCAAAAGGCAACATTATCAAAGGAAATGTGTTCCTAGGATTATTAAGGCCACACACCAGTTTTCAGTTATTTGAGAACTCTATCTATTTCAAATCTATCCGAATTGGAAAATTCATTCCTGCCACAAACTGAAGCCAACAGGATTAGGCACAGTATTAAATGTTTGTGAAGAGATTTGCCTTAATGATGGCCAATCTCAGAACAGTTCACTGTTTTAAAAACTCTTTTACTCAGGAGATTAGATTCAGCTTTTTGCAAGTAAAAGAAGTAATCCTTGAATCTTGAAATTCTACCTGAAGTACAGGGAAAACCTAGAATTCACTGTTTTACAAGAGAATTCACCCTGCAGACCATGAAATTTCTTTCAAGAGAAGTATTTTTTAAAGTTTAAAAAAATGAACAAGCAAGTGAGATAATTAAGCAATTCAGACAAGAAACAAAAGTGTATTGATGAATAAAGTGACTTTTTACCCCATGCCCTAAGAAACAAATTTTCTGCTGTCCTTGAGACATGGCATTTCAGACAACCTGGTGATTTGCTATTGTGTTGTTACCTAAGAATCACCAATATATCCAGGTTTTCATAGAAACAGCATATTATGCACAAGAAAGACTTTGCTGTGAATGCAGACATATTTATCCAGATGAAATTATATACTTTAAATGTATTTGGTTTAAAAAAATTACAAAAAAAACCAAAACAAAGCCCCAGTATTTATATGCTTCAGTAATTATTTTAGATAAATAGAGAAATGTTTCATTATGACTTTTAAGATGCCCTCAGACTAGTTTAATTAGGTTTCTGCCTTTCCCCTAGCAAGAAGTTTAAAGTCTTCCTCTAGATCAGAAAAGGCTGTTTCAAACATAGGCCACAGCAAGTTTCCACTGTCCTCAACAAGGAAGGAAATTTAAAATATATATAAGTCCAATCAAAAATTAAAATTAGACAGTTTTCTTAGAAGAATAATCAAGGGAAGACTTAATTTTTCACACATGTAAAAGATGGTCAAAAACTGTTGACAAGAACCAGAAGACCCAGGTAAAAAAATACACATAATGAAAAGGAGGTTAATTTTTAATCCAAAGGACAATTCCACAGCAGAAACCTACGGGGTTTAAAAGAGATATTGAGGGAACTCTGTCTTGCCTAGAGTTCTTACCCAGGACCCAGGTACTGTGGAACAGTCTTCTTTCTGTAAAGAAAGAAAGAAAGAAAGGTGGAAGCTTAAGCCTTGCTTTATCCAGGTGACTTGGGCGTGAAAGAAGTGAGCAGGAAAAAAAATTCCAGGGGTGTATGGCTATAGAATGGTGTCCAGCATTTCTGAAACAGTCTGTACATGTTCCATGTGCAATGAGTTGGATGCTCAATCTGGGACTGCTGGACTGACTGTGCTGCACTGATAGGCTTGTGTTTGTACAGTACCCAACTGATCTGGAAATACTGGCTTTACTGTATAAAAACTGTACACTTGGATCTGCATATGTACCAAAAGCCCATACGTTACATACAAGTCATTCCACTCGTCATGTTTTCCATATGTGCACATCAAATGTCCAGCATAAAGCTGATCTATATAGACGGAACACACCCAGGATCTTCAAACATGTAAAAGCTCAGATTGCAGCTACCTTCTCTACTGAGTCTGACATACTAGTTTCTCAGATGAGTGACTGAAACCAACAGACACTTCTACAACTAAATTTCCAGGCAGAAAAGCCCCCACACATCTGTGAAATTTAGCCCTAGTCTATATATACATACACACATATATATGTGTGTATGTATTATGTATTTATCTATATCTATCTATCTCAATTTACATTCACTTGTTCATACTTTATGAACAGCCATAATGTCTGTCTTCTGAAAACAAACATAATCGCAGTTCTGAATGGTAATTTTAGAATATTTGAAAAATAAAAACACATTACAGTTTAATTTTAGAAGTTAACGCCTTAAACTATTACAAGCCAACAAGTTGCATCAGCAGTTTGATAATTTTCAGCAATTTGTCACTTAGCATCATGAAATTTCCTCTCTGGGTGGGATTCATATTTAGATGATAGGATTATACTTCTTGGGTTTTTTCCAAAATATAAACTTTTTAGTTTCTCTGCATCAGAATTCAGAGTCTATGCTGCTACCTGACTGCAAGCATGCATAGGGAGTAGAAGCACGCAGTTAAACAGGACTGACAAAATAGAAGGCTCTTCAGGTCTTACAGTAAGTCAACACCCGGTGGCACTAGCAGCATCCAGCTACTTGGAAGGATGCTCCTTCCAACTGCTCTGTTAATAAAAGCCTCTTTTCTAAGTGTCATGAAAAATTTTGGAGCATACATGCTCACCAAATTGCAAGTAGTGCCGCAGTAAGGATTTAATTCCGAGAAATGTGATCTCTATGTAGGTTTCTCTTTTTAAAGCTGTCTCATTTTCAAAGCTGCTTCTTGCAACTACAGACCAACCTTAAGAAAAGGAGACACAACATTTTAATAGGCATTTTCACTGCTACAGCACTTGTCAAACGAGCAGTATTAATGGACGTTTGATTTGCATTCAAACAAAATAGCATCCATCTCACTAATTCTCACATTTCACTTAAGCCTCAAAGCCCATTGCAGCATTTTAGTTTTATGGTAGTAGAAGCTGAGTCAAAAGCTGACAAACTTGCTGATGGCATCAGGGAGAACTGCTGAAGGAGTAGAATTAGTATTGGATACTAGTTTGTTCCTCAGACTATGAGATCAAATAATTTTTGAGTTTTTATTATACTGAAGGAGTCTGTATGGGGACAAAGGACATACATTTTCACAACAGTTTAAACTACACTGTATGTTTCTTCCTACAATCACAAGGAAACTTGATGCACAACTCCCCAAGGTAGCACTGAACAAGCAAGCCCTGGAATAAAAACAGTGTAATGCACTGCCCTGTCTGAAGTGATAAACCTCATTTGGTGGATGTGAGCTAATATCCCACACAGTGACACACTAGGCCTGTGCTATGCTGGCATTGGGACTATTCAGCAATTCCTAAGCTAAAGAGCTAGGACATTTCTAATCAACCAAGAGGTTTTGTCATAACTTATCATGGGTGCAAAAAAAAGCCACACCAAAAGATTACATGCAGAAATAAATAATTATTGCAATTCAAATAGTTCAAATAAACACATGATCAGCAGGGAGTGTGGACCTTTCAAGAAAGATGCATGCATTACAAATGCCAACTTCTAAAGCTGGAAGTCAGAAGAAAACAGTTTTGTTCCAATTCAATTTCTTGAAGCTTCTGTCCTTGAATGCTTTCAATTCCTTATCCCTGGGCTAAGTGCATTTCAGAGGATAAAATCCCAGATCTTTGCAGTTCCCATTTTAGTAAATAATAAAAAACCAAAAACCACCTGAGATGCATCAAAGACTGAAAGTGTTTTCTCTCTGTAAGTTGTAAGACTCTTAACTGAGCTGAAATATAACCGTAGGTTATCCACAAGTTCTGCTACAATAGGAACCTCAAAAGAATTTTTGTAGACTACAGACAAGAAAAGATAAAATAAAGCATCACAGAATGACTGACCACCCTAGGAGCTACAGAGCAGTCAAGTAAAATTACTGTCATCTTACATAATATTACTTTTAGCCTGCACAAATAGCATTTTTCAACCTGGTTCCCCAGAAAGTTTTAGACCTGCTTTATTTAAAAAAAAAAAAAACAACAGGCAAACAAGAAAAACAACAAAAACCCCCTATCATGTGATACAGCACTTCCTTTCTTCTATTGCCTCTGTTCGTCCTAAAGTATTTTAACCATAAGTCTAAAACTAAAAGGTTTGAGTCATTTTCCTATGTATCCAGGCCAAGACAACCATCCATCTCATTCTGTTAAAATACAAAATAAAACCTGGCATACCTTGAACCTTACTGCATTGGCATACTAGAGAAAGGAGTTGAACTTTTTTACACCAGGCCTTTTCTTGATTTTCGATTCAGCATGAGACTGACTGGCAACCTGGGAAGCAGTCACTGTGTGACTACCTCATTCTATTATTATTTCTGTGCTCTTTAAATACAGAAACTATACTAGTTTTTATGCTAGAAATAACAGTAAGGATTCTATTGCCCAAAATATGAACATTAATAATCTGAATTTGAAGGACTCAGAATGCCTTTAATTTCTTCTCCTGATGGTCCAGTACTGGAGATCATAAAAGGTAATGATTTTCTAGGTGAACTTTGCCACAACCTGATAAGCAACTGTCCAGAATATGATACTTCTACACATTACTTGCCCTTTTTATCCAAGAGTTCAGCCAGACCACAAAATGGGAGGTTCAAATGTTGCTTTTGTTTCAGGCTTCCAGCAGGGAATAAGCAGCAAAAAATACCCACAGTAAGAATAAATCTTTGTAGAAAGGGATGAATAGTCCTCACTACCCTGAAATATGAGCCTACTACTCACGACAGAAGAAGTTCAGAGAAATGGAATCAGAGTCTTTACAAATGTATCCTTGAACATGCTGAGGGCAAGGGGCTGGAGGCCAGTCAGCTTCTCTAACACTTTGAAAGTGTGAAGGCTATATTAAAAACAAAGCTGTATCTTTTTGGGTGAGAGAACATTAAATAAAATCAATCACAATCAAATAATCAAAGATGAGCTTTAAGTTTTGAGAGATCAAGTAAAAAATTTTGGTATCATGGACAAATAGAAAAAAAACATTTGTCTTCAGGAAAAGTTGAATATTGAAAACAAAGTAATTAAATATTCAGGAGCATGCAAGTTAATTTTTATGAGTAATTTTGGGCTTTGAATACACCCATCAGAATATTCACTAAAGAAAAAATAAAAATATGTATTTAAAAATAGAGAAAAGAGAAAAATGGTCTTACTGGTTTTACTTACCAACTTAAACCAACTTAAAATGGAGAACGTAATGTTAATTATCTTTTGATCTGATTGTAAGTAGAAGTTAAATCAGTTAGTCTGTTTTATATCCAAATAGTAGAAATTCTTCTCAGCTTTAAGTTCTCATTCAAGTATGGCAATATATCATGGTTCTGGTTGGTTTTTTTGGGGGGTGGCGGTGCATTAATAATTTTGTATATTTCTAAGTTAAAGAAATATTCATTTTTACTAAGACAGAATTTGCAAGCACACTGTTCAGTCATTATTATTCCTGAACCCGAAAGTTGGTGCTACTTTTCAAAGAAGTTGTACCTAAAATGACAAAAAAGTCTGCTTGCATCTAAGTGTAAAGCATAGTCAAAATTGAAAATGCAGAATGCTTATTATAATTACTACATGCAAAATTTCTATTATGTTCTGCCATATTCTCATGAAAATCTCCTGTAGAAGTCATGAAACCAGATGAATCACTTGACCAGAAGTTTCTTAAGAATTTTGATCAATGCCTGTAAATATGCAGTATTTGAATTAGGAGTAACTCACAGAATATATGTGTGCTTTTAGATATACATATTTTTACCACATTAAGCTCTAATCAAAACAACACATCAGAAATGTAGCAAGACTGACCAGGCAAAGCAGGAAGTATACCTTAGCACTACCACATAGCCATCCTTGGAGATGCACAAAATCCTGAGAAAAACAACCAAGCATCTAAGTTAGCCTTGCTTGAGGGAGGGTGCTGGCAGGGAAGGGATTGGACAGCATGACCTCCTGATGTCTATTCAGCCCTAAATTATTCTATGATTTTTATGTTATTTCATAGGTATAATTGAGGTAGCATGCCACATATATCAAAGAAGAAAAGCAGAATAAAGAGCCTTTCAAATTTAAATGAGCACATAAATAAAACTTCATATTGACATTAACATCAAGAACACAGATTAGAAGAAAACAAACTTTAGTCTCACCATGGCCAGGAGGAACAATGCAAATATACTATTGTCACTCCACTGAAAATTATACCAATGTATTGTTCCTTTTAAAGAAGTAAACACTGCCTTCAAGCAAAATAATGGAAGTCAATCCAAGTATTGTGAAGTCTGGATATAATACAAAATACTAACATTTGTTCTGAGAATTAACTGCTTTTATTTTTCTACCACACACCCTTGACATATTATACTCCTTTTTTTATTTTTATTTAAATATGTAGTCTACAATTTATATTCTATGCACGTCAATTGATAAAAATTGATGTCAGATCCACTTTTTTTTTTTTTTTTTTTTTTTAAAATCTTCCCTTCACCAGAATTAAATGGAAAAGATTCAGGATTATGGTTGAAGAAATTAATTTCATATCCAACAGGAAATTGACCTCTATTTAAATGATAGTAATTCAGCAGTAGAACTTTTAAATTATCACTACAAAGCCAGTTGTCCAGAAGCGTTGTAGGCCAAATTAAATGTATTCCCTTCAGTGGTTTAAAAAATAAAACAACTTAACAGTGACAGAACAGCATTTTCTAATTATTTAATATTTCGTTATTTTTGTTATTATTTTTAGGACATAGTTTTATTACCTTTGAGAGACATTCCAATTACTAAACCTTGGTCAGATTATACACAGTAAATTTGTGTACTTTTTACAGACTAACTTATTAACCACCAGAAAGCCACCACTTGCTGACATAAAAAAAAGAAAAAAATTCTCAATGTATCTGCAGGACCCCCCGGGAATGACTTGTAAGTGCCTTGCACAGTCTGCTGGAAAATACTTCACCGCCATCTAGTGGCTCAGTAGGACGGCTTCGTTATGACGTCTTTCAGGCTCTCTAATTAAACAATTCTTCCCTCATTTCTACTACTACTACTTCCATCCTCATCCTTCCTTCCTAAGAAATCCTGATTTTATCAGAAGATGGTATTTTAATCACAAATTTCAGCTGCTAGTCATATAAGAAGAAAAGATTGGAACAGACAATCTCTTTTTGAATTATATTGAGGTCTCAGCTCAGAGAATCTCACTTCATATTTTAAAAGATTTAATTCATTAATCTTCTACAGTTATAGAACATGAAAAATCTATTAGTACTTAGTGGGCTTTCTAAAAACAAACCAAAAAGAAACATGAAAATTGCAGCATGTTTAAACTCAAGAGTAAGTTCTAATATTAAAAATCAAAGACAGATTTCCATCCATGAAACTGGAAACTTCTGCATAAGAACTATATTTCATGAACATAGAAGACAGAGTATACCTGATTTGCATTTATCGTGTCCTGGAGTGAAATTCAACAGAGGTTAGACTCCCCTTTACTGCCTGAGCAAAATGTTTTGCACTTCAGCAGTTCCTATGACCCCAGCAGTAAAGTCTTCAGTCAGGTTTCTGTCATCTGATTTCACACAAGATTTGTCTCCTTTCTGTTCATTTTTGATAAAGTATAATTTAATCTCAAGGCTAAGAAGAAAACACTATCTGCCTACACATGCTTCCTGATATTTACCCACTTTAAGCTAAGACATCCCAATTCTAACATTACACATTGGACCAACACTTAGAACATAAATTCCTGTGCACCACATATTACAAGCCTTACTTTATTTTTTGCAATATAATAACAAATCAGATTTACACCTCTCAATATTTTTAGCTTTTTATTTTCTGAGGTTGGGGTATGCTGTTATGATGCTGCAGGAAGCTTACACAGATATAGTTCTCATTAAAACAATATATCTAGTTCTATTTGTCAGGACAGAGATCATCAGTTAGCTATAGTATTTACTTTGAAAAAACGCAATAGGTACAGATTTCACTATTGTTTGATTCATTGGAAAACTTTGAAAAATGTTTGCTTTGTTCATATTCCTTTCTTTCCTCAATGAGGCAACTCAACTCGTTGTGTTGTTGGGTTTTTTTAACCCAAATATATGCCTTTTTTTCCCCTGCTGAAATCTTCAGCAATTGTACTTTTGTGGGAAAAGAACTGCCTTAGAAGAACTGTTCATTGCCTCCCCAGCCTTCTGTTTCTCCTTACAAAAAGTAATCCAACAAGTAGTGAAGGGACGGAAGAGGAGTGGGACATCCTCCCAGGATCATTGGGTCCTTCTGAATTAATATCTCAAGAAAGAACATGCAAAATGAAGCAGTGTAAGAAGAGCCACAGCCACAGAATGGTATGGGAGTTCAGAAAGGAAGACTTCCCAATTTTCCTCCAATTTCTATCAAACACAGTTGTTAACAAATCTCATCTAGTTTGCCTCTACCCTGATGAAAGCCATGTAATACCAAAAAGAAACTGGTTTTTAAAAACTCCCTTTTTAAATTTTATTCCTTTTTTATGTGTAGTAGAATCATTTCACCATTGCAGACAAATCTTACATTTACCTTCTTTATCCTACCTTCACCTGTAAAGAATCATCTGAAATTTCATTTAAGAGAGTTTTGAGCAGCATGCATATTTCCAAGACAAAGTCTAGCTGTGACATTTTATAATAATGTAGGTACAATCCCAATCCCGCCAATGTTAAATATTTTCTAAATAGACTGGTTATGTATTTATCTTAAAGGATTTCACAACCTTTTTTCTTTTATTACTGTCAAAATTGGAACATTTCAAACGTCACTAATTACCTTAAGGAGTTAAAGACTAGAGTAGGAAAAAAGGTCCCCACTGAAAGGCTGAGGGAAGGGTTAACAGCAAAGTGCGCTAGTTAGGAATACTCTAAAGTGTCAAGAGTCAGACTTACAATGTTTTCAAAGTGGAAAGTATATTTAACATGGCAAAACATGTCCTGTAATTTAAGGTTTTTAAGGCTCGAATTGGTTCCCTATGATATTGTTGGAAAGTGCACCAATAGATCATGCAGCATAAATCTGTCTTCATTGCCTTAGAACTGCCAAAATTTGTCTGGTTGTTACTACCAGTTGAAGTATGTGCTGTTCCAAGAGGGCACATAATTTTGGTTGAGGGATTATTTGTTGGTTTAAATGGGGACAACCAAACCAAAGTGAACAACTGAGCCGGAAATACTACAGGCATAAGAATTTTTTGATGGCAAGCTTTTCCACTGTAAATATAGTTTAAATACTCAGTGTAAACCATCTCATAACCAAACTGCTAGAAATTGGAACAGTCTGGCAAAGCCTCATCTCCTGAGACAGGACTACAGATACTAGTCATTGTCAATGGCACGAAGAAGAATTTATTACATCTGGATGCTGACCTTTAAATAAGTGTAATGAGGGCTTTCTTTTTAAATTTGTGTGATACTCAGAATAGGCACTCATCACAAACAATCAAAAAAAGAAGACATTTAAAATATTTTAACAATAAGGCATACAAGAGAAGAAGGAATTTAGGTGACTTCCAAACAACTTTAGGTTTTTGGTTCTGTGTTGTTCCACTACTAGCAAAAGCCTAGTTTTCATGTATTCATTTTATAATTATAAGATGCTTTTGGGTTTTTTTCTCCTTTCTGCTAAGACTCTGTTTTTACCTACCATGTAAACAAAATCAAGTGAACCTAAAAACTGAGTTAAAATGTAGGGAAAATTGTAAGGGTACCACAAAAGATCAGGGGTGAGAAACAGAAAGGAAATTGGCTCTTGCACACAAGTACAGCTGTCAAATCTAAACATCAGGTTTGAAGCTGGAGTTTCTAAATTAGGACATTCAATTTTTTCCTATTCCTTCACTAAAGGAGTTAGGCCTAACAAAGCTTTCTCTGTTCATACTGAGGAGACTAAGCAGACATCGTTGCTCCTCTTTGGCATTTCAAAATCAGGACTTGAAATGGCTGCAAATATTTCTTATTTTTCCTCTGCTTACCAATCCCTGCACTAAAAGCAAGCACACTTCCAGGCCCTCATTTTTTTAATTGTAGTTTTTAGAGATTAGCCATTTTGGATTTAAAAGAGCAGCCTTAAAAACTTTAGGACAAATATGGTTATGTCTAACATTGTAAAGGTAAGGAAAGGTAAAGGAAAGGATATATAAAAAATCCCCTTCCAGTGGCAAGAGAGTGTAGAATCCAGGTTCTGTGTGTGTGTTACTTGTGCTTTTAATTTGGAATTATTCTGAATCTTTTAGTTAACAGTTTATCATAGGTGAGAGAAATTATCAGCATAATGTTACATTTGTGTTTGTTTCTATGTCAATATTGACCATCTCCAATTATTTTAACAGCATGTGGAAAATGTCTTTTTCCCAGGGAAGGGAGAGGGAAGAAGTGTGTAAGTAGACTTAGTTGATCAGTTTCAAATTTTACACTAGGGCTCTCTTCCTTTGTCATATATTGAAAGAAAAGAGAAAAATCACTGACTTGGCTAACTTCAGCCAATACTTGCTTTCTTCAGAAAGAAAAACTATGGACAAGCTAGACAAAGAATAAAAGAGGCTAAATCTCGAATAGAAACTTTTAATAGTATTTCACACCTTAAAAAAATACAAGTAATGCCAAGAATGATCTGACTGCAGTATTTATCCAAAAACATGATGAAAAAAGCTAGTGTGACCATTCTACTTTCTAGACATTTTTATAGTTTGATATAGATAGATATTGATAGATAGGTAAAATACACTCAACTGTTTGGGACTGTACAGAAATAGTTTGAACACATTAAAACATTTTATCCACATGCAGTTCCTCGAATAAAATAACTTCCACTCTGAATTTCAAAATAAACTGGAATGATGACATAGAGAAAACTTGAGATGATTTTCTGCAAATGAGGTGATCATGCATTCAAAACAGTTATTTCTGCTCTTCACTGACAAATAATAGTACAGAATGCAAGAAGTTCACATTACCGTCACAAGAGATCAACACTGAGCAAGAGGGATAGGGATCTCTAACAATACTAGCAAATGCAAATGCAATTCAGTAATTGGACAACATTAATATGCTAGTTTGAAAAATAATGAAAAAAACCCCAACCTGAAGTAAATGTTTTGTGTTCAAGCAATCAAACAGTGCTCTAGTGCTGCATCATTCTCATAGCAAAAGAATCAGTTTCTTTTAGGTAAAGTACCTAAGCATTCATTAACATATTTCCATTAATTACATTTCCAGTAAAAAAGGTTTTTTATATAGATTGTTTCTTGTATTGAATTAAAATCCTAGAGAGAGATTAAATAGGCTCTTTACATGTAATACCTTTCTGGAAGTAACGGAAAAAGTTCTATTTCACAAGAAATACTAGAAAGCATTGCTACTGAAAGCTAGGTGATTGAAATAAAAAAATAGCATAGGCCAAATATATTTTAGATTAAACTTAAAATATTTCAATGTAGAATAATTTTGTGATATTATTTTAATTAATGGGCTCTAGTTTTTAAATGGTCTTAATTATGGAGGTAGAAAAATTTAGGTAGTTGACTAGAACTCTTAGTGTTGCTTGGCAAGACAAAAACCATAAAGGTAATATACCTACTCTCCCCACCCATGCTCATAAAAATACTTGATTGAACCTGGATTAAATATGCAGACCTAATGATCAGTAGCATGCATTTCACTAGGCATTCCTTATTTTCTCCCTCAAAAGCAAATCACTGATCATTTTCACAAATGCTGCTCAGTGCAGTGATGCTTGAACCATCCAGTCATTAACAAAAAAAAAAAACCAAACCCAAAACAAAGAAAACCCACAAAACCCAAACCCCAATAAGAAAAAAAAAACAAAAACCCCCCCCCAAAACATGAACATCCCCCCCCCCACACCCACCCAAACAAAAAAGAGATATCAAGAGCTTTTGGCCACCGAATGTTCCAAACCAAGATTTAAGGAAACCAGAATTTTGCCTTTCTCTTCATGACTTCCGGAACAATTGAATAGCCTTATTGACTAGTAAGGTAAGTTGGCACCTCTGATCAGAGAGGTTTCACAGAAAATAAACAAGTCCTTTGAGGAAACAAAATTTGAAGTTCCTAAATTCCACCAAACTGCACGACATTTAAAGAAGAATATAACATGAATGGTGACATTAAAAAAAAAAACTTAGACAGTGTTTATGTTGAACAAGTCCAATCCAGGCTGTCTCCACTGTGGCAGTATTACATTATCTACTTTTGAAGTCCAGCATGGCACCCTAAATCTGTTCACCTACTACCTATAAGCTTCAGTGGAGAAACAGAAAAAAAATCTCTGCCATTGTTATTCACATGAACTTTTGAAGATTAGCTAATGTAACCTGTTCTTTTATTGCTATTTTTAGTCATGCCATCAGACTTCCAGAACCAAGTTAACTTACTTCTGAGTGAAGCAAACAATAACATTTTACAAGAATCACCTTAGTCAGGCAGGAACCTTTGATCGCTGTGTCCAGATACACTATGGAGCACATAAGTATTTTGAAATAAAAATTTAGAATCAAAAGCAGACTTTGCATGAATGTTTGCATTCAGAACATTCACTACACAAAACTAATGCAAAAATGTCTGCAGTACTACTTTTCCAGTCTTTTTACAAAATGATAGACAAAACATTTCTGTTGGAATCTTACCTGTACCAGCTGAACATCATCTATGCATTGTTTCTCTGTTTCTAGGACAGTAGATTTCAACTCTGAATTTGAAAAGAAGATACAGATTTTAAAAGTTCTATATAAGAAGAATTAATTGATCTTCTCAAATACACATTAAGAATTTCATTAAGAGAGGGTGGAGTTAAAAAGAAAACAATGTTAACTGTCCCACTTACCAAATTATCCATCAAAAATTAAATGAACATGTATGCATAAAGCCAACCTGATCTCAATTTGCAATCTATTTATGATGACTCAACATTAAATGCTATCATCTTAAATGTATAGCACATAAAACTTGAAAGAAGTCTATTTTGTTTGTCAAAATTTCCGATTCAAATAAAAATAGTTACTTATAGCTCTATTCTGTACATTCCCTAGGAGGTCAAGAAAAAGTTCTCATGCTTGTTCTTTCCATCCATTCTCATTAAGAAGTATTTCTGTCCTTAAGGACTGCAAATTGTATCTGTTCACTAGAGGCCAAAAGAACCCATGAGCAGAATGATGACTGTTGGCAGGTTTTTCTTCGTATGCTGTCTTTTTCATATCTTCTTCTAGCCCTCCTCTGCCCTACATAAAAATTTGAGACTTCCACAGTAGATAGTGATACATATCTAAACTCACATTTTAAAAGTGTGCTTGAATGCAATTGACCTCACTACCTCACTATTGCAAATACATTTTGAGAAACTTCAATTTCAACCTAGCTTTATTATTCACTGTCTGCACCATTTCAACCTTACAAAGGGATGGTTTGGGACTGTACACTTACTGTGTAAGTGTACAGTCAAAGCTTCCCAGAACTGGGGATGTTCAAGCTGAGGATACAAAACTAATTCTTCACCTTAGCACTGAATTCCACACCCTGTCTTTTGGGCACAGAAACAGCATTAATTTGACATTTTGAATTTTGACCATGTTACTCATTTACACTGAAAAATGAAACAGCAGTATTTCATTCTAGCAGTACCTTCTTCAATTATTTCCTACTTTGGAATAACTAACTAATATCTAAACATTTCTTCATTTAGTTACTGTCTTTAAATGGAGAGAAAAAATTATTTTTCCCAGAATGAGGGTTTTAAATGGAACTACAGATCTCCAACTATCACTGTGACAATGAAAAATAAAATAGCAGTGGGACTAAGAAATTTTATCTGTGCATTTTATCTGGAAAATGGGCATCAAAACATAACACCACTCCCTAACTGGATTCCCTTTCTTATTTGAAAACATAGATAACGATTATTTGTTCTACAAATACTAGTCTTTGAGATCTCTGTTTTCATGAAAACATTTCAATATAAACCAAACCTAAGTACAAAAGTGATTACGTGAAAGCCTTCATTGTGCTAATATTATTTCAGTGAGAGACATGTACTGTACATTCCTGCAGTGTTTCTACAGTGCTGTATTTTGATTGCCTGCTGGATAAAAAAAATAACAGATTTAGTGCTGGAAATGACACAAGTATGTAACAACTCAACACAAGTTCAGGACCCTCAAGTCTTTCAGTAAGCCATTGCAGAGAATAACAGAGACTTATTTTTAATTTATTTGTGGAAGAGAGAGATTCTTGTAGGTAAAGCAAGGGCTTGAATTAAAAGCTCTCATTTCCACTCTGACCTTTCTACAGATTTGTTCTCTGACCTTAAAGAACCTCTCTGTGCCTCAGTTTCCTTGCCTGATAGGAGATAGCAAGAAAAAAGAAAAAAAAAAAACAAAACGCCTAAACAAAAAACCACCCAGCAGCTACACAGTGCAAAGATCTCTAACCAGCTTAGTAGCTACTGTCAGAGTAGGACAAGAACTGAAATATTTTTCTTATACCTGCCCAGAGAACATGTGCATCTCACATCCTTCTTATATCTTTTAAAGGTACCACTCTACAGCACTATACAAATCTATTGACCAGAAGAGTGAAGCAGCTGTGGTCCAGAACCTCTGGACTCATAATTCCTTACTTTTGGCCTCCTCACAGTTTTCTGACAATCCCAGCTGTTGGGAGGCAAGACATACAAGGGGGAAATTTCATTGCCAGTAGCAGTTATGCTGCAAGGCTACCCCTTGAAAAGAAACAATCAACCTTTTTTACTTTTTTAGTTGTTTACTAAAACCACATTTCAAGTCTCATTTGACAGAATTGTTCCTAGTCATGATAAGCTAGATGAGAATAGGCTGTCATTAACAGGAAATAACTCATCATCTCTCACTTTGATAAGCTTTTAGTATGGGTAAATCATGCCTTGTTGCTGAATTTCAGATAAGTCCATGCACTGCAGAAAATTCAGGATGCTACTAATTTACTGGACACTCACTCCCTATTGCAGCCAAAAGAACCCCACCAAAACCAGTGAATTATTATTTTCCTATAAAAGCTATTAATGTCTCTTCTGAAGAAAGGGGAGAGCATTAGCATTTTTAAACTAATCAATTTTAAGATATTTGTTTTACAAATTATCCAGAACAGAAATTTTTGGCTAACCTTACCACAACTGATTTGCAAAACCAGGAAAATTCACTAGTATTTGGGCATTGGTGATCTCCCCAGGGCCTGCGTATGTGATCTTGGATTTCTGTATGGTTGAGAGAAACTCTAAGATTAATTTAATCTTTGCTGACACCAGGTTTTATTCTTTGTCAGTGTTCTAGTACTAGACAATCCATGTACACATACAACTTAGTAATGTTTCCTGTTATGTAAATTGGCACAAACTACCTCCATTACTCAAAAGTTCTTTAAAAAGTAGCCACAGGCTGCTCCTATATATTTAACTATTTGACAGAATTGTCTAGCTTATTTTTACCTCAGACAGGTTTTGTTCTAAAACAGGTTCACAGTGATATGAGCAGTTAATTTTAAAGTTAGTTTCCCAAAATTCACTAAATACAATCTATTTGCAGCAAACTAACAGGGTTTTTTCTTTTTAAGCAAAATTAAAAAAATCCCAAACCAAACTCCACCACCACAAAAAAAATTGCTAAGGAAAGGAAAAAAGTGCTATATGATGAACGAAACATTTCCTTTAAACCAAACCAAACATTATTTTTCTTCTTCATTTTTCATAAAACAAAGTAAATAAATGTCTGGACAAGCCCAGTTTTGTTAAAGAGACTAACTTATATTTTGGGGTGTAAACCCACACATACAGTTAATGTGTTGGGACGGTTCCATTTTGCAAGAGAAGTTGTATAAACTTTGAGTCTCTGCCCAGGTGATTAGAAAACCACACAGGAGACAGGGTGACTGGGCTCTAGTGCCTGCATACTTGCATTTTCCTATATCTTAAGTGGAATAGTATCATCAGCAAAGGATTAAAATAATTGAATTTCAAATACCCTGTTGTGTTTAGATTCAGGCAGTGTGCTGGGGTGTGATAGTGGTAGAGTTAAATACCATAAGAAGTGAAAGAAACAGAATTTGGGTGTTCAGAGAGAAAATTAGTGGCATATACATTGATCTTATTGGTGATATTGACTCATTTGGTCTCAAAACTTTTCTGAATCCAGAACTGAAAAATGGTTTTGGCATAAGTACCTGCTGACTTGAACCCAAATTCATATTAGGTACTTCCAAACTTCAGTTTTTTAATAAATAGCCAACCTAAAAAAAAAAAAAAAAAAGCAAACAAACTAAAACAAACCCCAACCAACCTGACCAAATCCCCCCAAAACCCCTTGACGAATCTAATAGCCTTTTCCTCACAGAAATAACACCACACACATCACACAAAGCACACAGCAAAACTATTTAATATATACTATATTAAAGAGATTAATAACTACTTTGCTAATTTAGGAACAGATTACCTAAGACCTTGCAGAATTTCCCCTTGGCTTAAAACTTGAAGGCCTAGTAACATCCTCATGCTAATTCTTATAATAAAAATAAAGACTCTACATATGAAAATAACCTGGTACATTCCCCTCCAGATCAACACTTCTGTCTAAAATGGATGTGTTTCTTTTTATAAACCATTGTTTCTAATGTTAATATTGTATCTGTTTAATCCATACAGCAGTAATTATATACAACGCAAATTACAGCTACTCTATGCACAGTAATTTAAACCCTTTTAAAAATGCTTGCCCCGTTCGCCATTCAAAGGCATATATACCGAAAATAATTTAGTTACTAATCTTGGGGAAGGTGTTTATCCTTCAGGCTTCACATGAAACATCACTCACCTCCAGGTTCTTCCACATGGCAAGCATGTGAATAATCAAAAAAAATAAAAAAAGTTAAATTATTTATCTACCTGAATTGTATTCAGAACAATTATAATTTTTCCTTTTCCCTCCATGCTCTGCACTGCAAATTCACACCAAAACCCAAAATTTCAATAATTTTAAGTGTCAGCACCTCAAGTAAATTTTGAGAACTATTTATGTTCCATTTAGAAATAGTCTCAATGCACAATTTTCCATTTTACTTCTATTTTCTTAATATTTTCACAGGTTTTGAGAGGGCAGTGGCTGAGATAAGGAATAAACAAGTACTGCACACATTACATCCATGTAGTAGGTATAATATTAAATAAACAACATAGAGTTGAAACCAACCATGTATAAAGTTAATAAATTTAAAAATTATCACTATTATCCTCTGGTAGAAATACTCTTCCAAATTGGTAAAAATGGTGAAAATAGCTACTTTTCAAAATATTTTATGTAATCAATGTTCTTCTAGATTTTAGAGCAACAAAACTGTTGTTAACTTGCACCAGCCTCTGCTGAGCTAAAACCTCAAAGTAAAATAAAATTCACCCTTTTGTTTTTCCAGTGCTGAGTATGTTCATAAATACCCTGATCACACATCCATTAGCTAAGTCTCCAAGTTGAGAAACCCAGCCTGACCTCTCAGACTACACAACAATGAATTCTACTACCACATATGACAGCACTTTCCTTGAATACAGCATAAAAACTGGACTAGTCCAACAGTGTTCCACGCTCTGAATTGCATCAGTGAGACGGATGCAGAAATATTTCCTTGACCACTAATAGAGCTGCTTTGGTAAAAGCCACAGCATAAAAAGAATAATACAGCAGTACTGCATTTTTGTTGGCATCACTTATTTTGCTTGTGAACATTGGAATAAGTGATACCAGTAAAAGTGAAGTGTTGCCGTGATAAATGGTGTCCATGCAAGGAATACTTTGCTCATGTTCCAGAGAAAGTGGTAGAGAAGGCCCAAAGAGAAGCAAATATGAAATTAACTCGACCCAAAGCCTACAAGCAATACAAAGAGATCTGTTGAAATAATACCTTCATTCTTCAAATCTGAGCAAAGAAAAAAAGGAGTGGTAGGAAATGGAAAATCTGCAAATACACAGTGGCTCTCCATGGAGGTCATGGGGATGAATGCAGCCTAAGAGTGTTGAGACCTATTGAATACTAACACAAAGCTAAGCCTCCAAGAACCTGAGGTATTTAGCCATCAACACTACTAACAGAAGAGAGTCTGAATTTCTCGTCTAAATTTCTTTGTCAGCTATGAGAGGTTTTATTTTTTTTAATTCTCAGCTTAAACAAAGCTTTTAATGAGTATGCCAAAGATTTCAGAAATTTGGCTGTTACAGAAACCTCACAAATTTTAAGATAAACTGACTTTGTAAACAAGATGTCAATTTATTTTTCAGATACACTTTTTCTACCTCTCTGTCAGCAGGGGACTGCTGAATCCACAGAGGAATACCTTACATCACTCTAATAACTTTCAGTATACCACCAGTGGGCTTCTGAAGTTTTCCATATTTTTAAGAAGAGAAAAGTACCCATATTTCATGGCTCTGAAGGTAGGTAAACTGGAAAAGAGCAAAGGTCACAACACCTGGTAAAATCCATTAGTCAGCAGATGCCAGGTGCACATCTTGGTTGTTAACAAAAAGCATGCATTGTTGCCGAATATTTTTAATGAGATTCACATTAGCTAACATTATTTCTGATGCTAATCCAAGATCTTCAAAATCAAGTATTTGTTAGAAGATATTAAGGTTACATCTTGGATTCTATAGGACAACAGCTCCCACCCATACCATGCATATGTCTTGTTTGTGTCCAAGAACTATACCTTCTTTTGTAATTTTGAGTCTTTGTTCTTCATCTGGAGGTTTGGGTGGGGGCCACACAGACGGAATTCTCCTTGGAAAGCTTCCTTCGATGTAATCTGACGAATGTGTGGGTTGGCTAACTGCAGCCCAGGTATAAAGCTGGTCTTGCTGTGGTAAATAAAAAACAAACAAACAAACAAAAAAAAGTGGAGAAGTTAATATAGAAAGAGAAGCTCAAAATACCAAAGCTTTTGTTTCCAACACAAATAGCTCAATACCCACCCCTATAGCAAGGCAGACTTGTTTTTATGCTCTTCATCTCCTGACAAAGACTTAAACATAATAAATATATATTGAAAGAATTTAATGTTTTGGTTTTGGAATTATCTCTACTAACAATAGAAAATCCAAACTTTTAATTATCTACAGCACAATGAGATGTTACAATACAGTTCAGCACTTTTTTTGGAGCATGAGGAACTCTTTGCCACTTCTTTCCTTAGAGAGATAACCGGTTCTGTCCCTCATGACTGTACTTCTTTACATATGGTTGTTTTATAGGTTAGAGAAAAATATTTCAGTCCACGCACTATGTGATCTTTTTACACCAAATGCACAAGAAAGGAAAAGAAGCAGGGTTATTTCAGCATAAATTAAACTGAGATATTTATTCTTTTCAGCCCTGTTTTTGTCATTTACATTTTCATATTCATAGGCAGGGAGCTAAAACTGTGGGTTTGCTTTCAGAATAAAATTTAAAAAAACTCCAACAGCTAAAAATGTTCTGAAACCTCTAGGCTCCAATCAGGTTATATCCTTATTATGCAATAGCTTTCAGTTTGATTCACTTATTAAAAGTAGGAGACATCCAGATGCTCTGATGAAAACTAGGGAAAACTTATGCTTTAAGGCAACAGAAAGATTTCAGCTGACCACAATTCAAGTAGTTATTCTTGTGACTTCCTGTATGAATCAACATGCACTCCTTGTGATTAAATCTTTCTAATACTGTAAAGTCTATAGAGATCAATCACAGCAACTTCATGAGTATCCTAGTAAGTGACTGGGAAATGTGCAAATATTGTAGCACAAAACTGGGAAAAAAAATCAAGTCACAGGATGAAAATAAGGTCATGTCACACATTAATATTTTCTTACAAATATAATGTTCATTACACTTCATTCATGCTATTGTCTGAGTAAAACATCGGTAATATATAGTTGTCCTGATGCATATTTCATTTTTAGATTATTTTTTTTTCCCCTCAACAGATATTAAACATTGAAGAGACATGCAGGGGATGGAACAAAATAATTCAACACTTTTGGGGGGATAATCAATATTTTATGTGACTATACTTCCACTTGCCTAAAAATAAGTTGTGATAAGAGCAATAATATTCTATTGAGAACAACTTAGAACAGACAAATTTTGGTTTACAGAGGATGTCTCAAACAGTCAGGCTCAAAGGAAGCTCATTTGACCTTTCCAGCATGAAAAACATGGCAAAAAACAGTCACATAGACCCTTCAATAAAGGTAAAAATAACTGGATAAAAAGCTTAAAATGAAATCACATCAGGTTCTTTATGTAGTTCTGTGAAGGAATTCTATGTTCCTTGAAAAGTCTATCCTTTTCCCATTACTATACTACTGCATTTGAACATCCAAACCGGCTTGATTAATGCAGTTCTTTCACTAACTTAGTATTTTGCCTTTGTCTGATTCCAGCTTTTTAGAGGATATGTATTTTTGGGTTTCTGACTGATTTCCAGTACTGTACATAACTGTGTAAAGAAAGAGAAAAGGTGTTGGATTTTGCTTTTTGTCTTGTTTCTTCAACACCCAAATCTCAAAAACACAGAGAGAAAAATAAGATTTAAAAAAGTCACGAAGGAAAACCAGAACAATTTTTTTTTGCCCACTCTACTAACTTACACAGTCCATGGAACATAAGGAAGAACAAGCTCTACAGAGGGTTAGCTAGGTAAGCACAGTAGACTTTCAATGTGATTACATGTAGGGTTATAGGGCAATAAACCAGAAGACAACAGACTGTAGATAATATTGACATAGCAGGAATGAGGAAGACAAACAGTTAAACTGTTCCTGGACATGATATTTCATTATGCCAGTTCTTGAAAGATACAGCATAATGTCAAAACCAAATTTTTGAAGTACAATTCGTGTACACGAATTAAGATGTATTAAAAAAAAGCCATGGTATGTCTCAAAATTATTGTACAGATGGGATATAATATGAGGGTAATAAAATATGAAGTACCGATGTTCTAGCTGATAGAATTTACAGCATGTGAACTATGAACTGTTATAAATTAAGACATCACCGACTCCATAACCAACTCCTAACCCAGCATGGGAGATTTGATTGCGAGTATAAAAGACAGTATTTTTTTGTTTGTGTTAGTTTTTATTTTGGGATTCTTTTCATTCACTATTCAGCATAGAGAAGGATGATGGAATAGATTCACCATGTAATAGAAGTTTACAAAGGTAAATGTAAACTTGCAAAAATGCCTTGAGGGAACTTGCACTATAACCAAAATGTATCCACGTTCAACACATAAACAAGGTATTTAACAACAGCTACATTCAGATTACTTGCAAACTTATAAAAAAAAATTTGAAATATGAAACCCCCTCATGACAGAAAGGCAGTCTGAAGGTCTGGACTTCAAGTTGATAGTCCATGAACTACACTTAAAATGAGAAAAGATTAACCCTGTCTCCACTTTTGTGCCCTTCAAAAGAGATTAATCATTTGAATGTCCTAATTCCTACTCACTCAAGATACTGTCCAAAATCTAATCCTTTGTACCTTTTGTCTTTAGCTCATTGTCAGTTAGTATATAAGCCACCTCATTTCTCCTTCTCCAAATCTGATAATGCCATAAATTTGCATGATTATTGGAACATTTTGAAGAAAGATATATGCATCTAATTCTATGATGTTGAAGTACTATTCAAGCAAAACAAATAAAATAATCCAAATAAAAAAATCCGGATTTGCTTTTATCATTAATAATTTTAATACAAACATCCATGAACCTGGATTTCTACATCCAACTTTTCTACTTTAATCTTTTCATTTCAGAGGCAATTTTGACTAGATACCGTTTTAAGTACAGCCAGTGAATACTCTTACCGTGATCAAGCTTTGAATACATCTGGAATTTCCATTTCATCTTGCTCAGACTCCACTATTTAGTGTTTAAAGAGCTTCTTTTTTGGTGAAAAAAAAAATTATATATATATATCGTTATATATATATATAATATATATCCTTATATCCTTATATCCTTTTATATATATATATATAAAATATATATATCCTTATATATCCGTAATGAATGATCCCAGTCTTATTTATTCAGACTCATTCCTGGGCAGACATTGAAAGCTTAAAGTTGTTTGAGTCCAGTGCACTAAACACAGCGTCAAGAAGAGTTCTCATTCCCACACATCCTTGCACAGCACTTTCCACTGGTTCTTAAAACTGCAGAGCATTTGCATGTGGGCAAGGAAAACTGCCTGCAGGATCTGATGTTACCTAATCAATAGACATTTTACCACTTATAGATGCTAGCATTTATAATAGAGTCACAGAGAGTCAGGTCTGCAGATTAACTCACTCTCTTCCCAGCCAGCTCTCAGTAGGCACAAAGAATGGCTTTTTGTAACACATTTTCATTCTTGGGTACCACAGTGTTACATTTCAGGTACATAATATATTAAATATTAGTTATGCTCCTTCACTTCTTGAGCTAAAGATATGCTTTCCTTCTCAACTTTAAAGATGGAAGCCAATGAAGCCGATGTTGTAAGCTACTCATAGTAAGGGCCTCTAGCAAATGACATATAGAAAGAGGCTGGTGGACCCAGAATGAGGGCCATGAACTAGACCCACAGCCAACATCAGAAGGCATACTGGTGGACCTTGAGCTTTCAAAAAAGGGGTCACATTTTTCACTCAGAGATACCAGATATGTTCCCCAGGCCACAGAGTGAATTAGAGATTAGTATATCCCTCACTGTAGGAATATCACATGCAACATTGAACCTACTCTTTTAGCAGCTGTATTGCTCCTGGAGACATGCGGGTAATACAACCTTCTGTTCAATGCCACTTCAGTTTCTAATCAACTGTTTATCTGTTTCCAGTTCAAAGGACAAAGATAGCCATTGTGAGAAATGCTTAAAAGAGGTACGAGAGATAGAGGTGAAACAGCAATAAAGGTATACACATCTGTCCAAACTGATTACAAAAACATGAATTAGCAATGGGAGAATCCAGGGGGAAAAAAATCTGACAAGAAGTATTTTGACAATCCTAAAGAAAAAAAAAAAAAGCGTTCAGTCAGATCATGCGTGGTGAGATGGGAAAGGTGGGGCACACTGATATAAGGAGTAGCCTCTGCTCTTCAGCTCAGCACAGCAGTAGACGGGGGAAACACATTAGCAGTAGGCCTAAACTTTCTTATGCTAGAGTGAATTGGTACTAACTTCTCTGATAGCTCCTGTATTAAACCATGATAGAATCAGGCCTTATCTTGCAGGGCATTTATTTTCAAATAGTAAACTTGAACAATTTTTCACTAGAACCCTAAACATTGAAAGTTATCCTGAAGAAAGGAGGACAGCAGTGTTGGCATGTCCACAGAACAGGTATAAACGGTCCAGGAGTAAACAGAGTGGTAGTTACAAGAAGGTTCCAACTCATCAAATCAGTCTGGATGCGGGAAGAGCTGGAGGAGTGGGGAGAAGAAAAAGTATAACTGCATTTAAGATGAAACTAGATACACTTGTAGAGGAATTAAATTATTTTATGGTACTTGGGGTAAGGAGGGGCCAGACTCCATGACTCAGAAGGTGTTTTCCAGGTTAAAAGCTCCAAAGAGCTTGTTCCACATTTATATATAACTGCTTGTCATTTAGACAGTTTCAAGTGCATGGAAGGAATTTTTTTTTTTTCATTTCTGTTTAATCATTCTAATATACTAAGTATACAAGCTCTAAAATGAAAGACAGCCAATTGCATGTTCTCATTGCATATAAATAGTTAATTGGAGAAGCAAGGTTTTCGCTCCAGAAATTAGAGCTGGACTACCTCAAAATGCTCTTATCAGCAGGAGACTACTTTATTTTAAGCAGCTTTTAAAATAAAGAAATCAATACTATCAAGAATGGGGAAAGTGGTTTACTTTGAGAAGTTCACTAACAAAACTCTTTCTGACCACTGACAGAACTAGAGATTAAACATGGCTGTATTAGTGAGCACAGATGCCTTCCAAAGCTGAAAACCAGCAACTCAGTCATAATACTGTAATATATGGATGAAGTAGCACTTTATCCTCATGAACTAAATTTGATGTATGAGCATTTTACTTGAGTGATTTTTTTCTTTTCAGAACAATGATGTACCTCAACAATTCATTTAAAAACACTTTGTCAAAAAAACATGGAACATTTATTTTCCATGAAATGATTTCAACCTCCTCAACAAAACAGAATAAACTTGCTTGATCCCATCAAACTTTGCTCAGGATTCAACATCATATCTTGGGGATATGAGAGGCCAACAGAGCCATTTGGGGGCCTTATGAGGAAAGGAAATCAGAAAATTACATTTCAGATTTCTACATCTATTCTCATTCATTTCCAGAGTTATTGTCTTGGCCTTCCTATTCTCCAATAACTTCTACATTCAATATATCTAAATAGGTTGAACTGGTGAGCTTACAACAAACTTTCCTTGGAAGAGGGAACGGTGGCTAACCTTCTATGAAACAGAAGAACCTCAAGATCTAGCCTCTTCACACATCTGACTTGAACTCCCACTTGGAAGACCACATCCCAAGACCACTAGGTTATCAGCTGTAATTTAGATCACCGACAGTGTGCCCTTTCTCATTCACTCTCTCCAGAAATTCTAAGCTGAGGCAAGAAGCTTCTCCATCAGGAGTTGTTTTCACTTACTTACACTGACACAGTTCTGCAATAAGTTTAGATTCAGATTTCTTTGGAAAATTCAAATTTGTCAATTTCATTAGAAAATTCCTTTCACCTCTATTCAGTTTGAAAAGTTGATTATTACTACCGTAAAAACTTCATCTTGAAAACACAGAGATATGCAATATATGAAATTCAACTCTCACTGTATTCTCAATTCCAAGCTAGAAAAGACATTATGTTATGACTGCCTTTCTTAAGAAAGTGAAGTAATGCACAGAAAGTCATAAAGTATAAAGATCTCTTGAGGTGAAAGGGTGGCCACCACCTTCACCCTATGCACAATCAATGGTTTTGAAAATTTTAAACAGGAGGTATAAACATCCAGTATGTACCTCTCAAAGCGGTTCTTCTGAATAACAAGCAGGTAACCTTGTTCTCTGCAAAAAGAAGCATGAAAACCTAACAACATCCTACATATAAAATACCTCAGTTGAAAGTATATACAGTAGCATCACCAGAAGTAACTGGAGAAGAAAAAGAAAAAAGGAAAAGGAGAAGGCTAGAAGACTGCAGGGCCAGATGTAACAATTATAAAATAAATATGTAATTAAAATTAAACAAGAAAAAAAAAGGAGGCAGAGAAACAGCATAAAAGGAATACTTTAGCCCAGTGATAATCCAACTGTTTCCATTTTACTACTCTCAGGAATATTCAGAGTTGCTCACCACAAAAGAGTCACAAAGTGTGATTGGGCAATAGAAAAAGAAGAGGAGACATAAGGGCTTTGATTTAGCCACACTCAACTGCCATGGTAACCTACATGACAAACAAAGATTAAGACAGCAGATTAACAATCTGTTTTCTCTGCTCCATTTCACAATTTTCACTCATTAACTTTTAGTGTCTTATTCGTTACTGACCCCCAACATACTGCTGTGACAACTTTGATAAGATGGGACTACATTCAGTCTTACGCATTTTATTCCCAAGCATTGAAAGTATGGTTGAAAAAATGCTGCACTCTTGCCAGCTTTGTGCTGCAGTTTAGAAGAGAAGTTCTAGCTGAAGTCAATTCTTGGGAAAGTTGCTCTTTGGAAACTGATCGCTGGTATTTTGGCTCTCTGACTTCTGAGAAAGGAGTCTGTCTGCAATCTGTTTAACTACTAATTTTCAGACTGGCATAAACAGTGCAAGTAAATTAAAATTAAGTAAAGTCTTCATGTTGCTAACTCCTCTTCCAGCTGACCTGCAAAGTCCCACCATCTGCTACTACTCAGCAGAAAGCAAGCAGTGTCTTTATTTCCTTAAAAAGCATTTGAATCACCACAGGTGGCCAGGAGACAATAGAAAAACAGCCATTTTTATAGCATTTCCCATTTATGCTGTCTGGCACTCTGCTTCCTTGTGGAAGCATTATTTCAGAAACAGATGACAACCTAATCAAGCATCATAACTACAAATTGCACAAGGGGCAGTCCTTATCCCAAACTGTCAAATATGCCTATGTATAAAATCATATCATAACACAGGAAAGACAGACACCCTCCAGATGTCCATTTATCTCTTTCATTACAGAATACACTGAAATAATTTATAAATCAAGAATGCGTTCCCCAGGTATTGCCCAGGGCTCAGTACTGGGGCCAGTTCTGTTTAATATCTTTATTAATGATCTGGACAACGGGATCAAGCAAACCTTCAGTAAGTTTGCAGATGACACCAAGCTGTGCAGGAGTGTTGATCTACTTGAGGGTAGGGAGGCTCTACAGAGGGATCTGGACAAGCTGGATCAATGGACCGAGGCCAACTGTATGAGGTTCAACAAGGCCAAGTGCTGGGTCCCTTGCAACGCTGCAGGCTTGGGAAAGAGTGTCTGGAAAGCTGCGTGGCGGAAAAGGACCTGGAGGTGTTGGTCAACATCTGGCTGAATATGAGCCAGCAGTGTGCCCAGATGGCCAAGAAGGCCAAAGGCATCCTGGCTTGTGTCAGGAATATTGTGGCCAGCAGGACCAGGGAAGTGATTGTCCCCCTGTACTCTGCACTGGTGAGGCTGCACCTTGAATACTGTGTTGAGTTTTGGGCCCCTCACTACAAGAAAGACAGCGAGGTTCTGGAGCATGTCCAAAGATGGGCAATGAAGCTGGTGAAGGGTCTGGAGCACAAATCTTATGAGGAGCAGCTGAGGGAACTGGGTTTGTTTAGCTTGGAGAAGAGGACAGTGAGGGGAGACCTTATCGCGCTCTACAACTACCTGAAAGGAGGCTGTAGTGAGGTGGGTGTTGGTCCCTTCTCCCAAGTAACAAGAGATAGGACAAGAGGAAATGGCCTCAAGTTGCGCCAGGGGACTTTTAGATTGGATATTAGAAAAAAATTCTTGATCAAAAGGGTTGTCAAGCATTGGAAAAGGCTGCCCAGGGAAATGGTTGAGTACCCATCCCTAGAGGTATTTAATAAACGTGTAGATGTGGTGCTTAGGGACACAGTTTAGCGGTGGACTTAGTAGTGCTAGGTTAACAGTTGGAGTTGATCTTAAAGGTCTTTTCCAACCTAAATGATTGTAGGATTCTATGAGGCATTAACAGCAGTACCCAACACAGTAACAGCACTCAATAAAAGCACTGAAAAAGATGTAAAGAGAGCTAGTCCAATAAAAATGACACCAGAACTAAAGAAAAATGCAAGCTTAGTGTGCATTTCAGACACGTATGGAAGAAGATATTGCTGTGTTAGTGCCACATAAAAAAAAGTAGCTGTTGGATCCTTAAGTGTGTAACAGATTAAGTTCGCCAAACAAGGAGTATAGTATGGATACAAAGGTATGCTCAGTTTTCTTTCTCAAAAGCACTTTCAAAATGATGATAGAAAGCCTCTATCACAAAATTGTTTAAATTTTCACTGAAAATGTAAGTGTTTTAAACTTAATGTTCAGAAACAACACACAAAACTTCTTGGAAAGCTTGTCAGGGAAAAAAAGCAGAAATCTGCTATGAAAGGGAAAAAAAATGCCCATAGCTTAAGATTGCACAGTGTGAACTGGAAAATCTGGAATAAGAAGTCATAATTAGGGTCTAGACATCCACAAAGTGTCATAAATGCAACTACTGGATAAAATGCAAACACTAAGTACAGTCAATGTTTCTAATATTGACTAAATAAAGTTGCCTTGCACTGATAGGAAAATGCCAGGTTTTTGTTGGTGTATCAACAGTTTAAATTCTAATGCAAATGTGTATAATTTATACACATTACTGATGGCTCTCCAAAGATATTCTAGCTTCTGTGATACATACAACAGAGGAGCTAAGTAGGAGATGAGATATCTACTTGTCGAAATTTGTGAACCTCCAACAGGTGCTTGCAAGACTTGCGATTGTATACATTCTTGCCACAGATGCACTGTTTAGCTAGCTCAGCCTTGTGTTTGTTTCGCTATAATAATGAGGTAACATACTAAAAAGCTTAGGACTACATCTGCACCACAATTATTTAATAACATGATGCAATCACTTGGGACTGATGGAGTTTTTCTCAAAGCATTAATTTCTTACATATCATTCAGTCAGAGGATATTTTATTTTATTTGAGACTTTGGAAGCCCTCTTGAACAAGTCACAGCTGTTAAAAAGGGAAAATTTAAGAGGCAAGTAGGAAAAAGGTATTGAAAAGGCAAGCAATTTTTTGGAAAACATTATTTGAATAGACTTTTGCTAATCTATCTTTCTGTAAGTTGCTCATTTGCTGTCTTGGCCATTTTTTAAAAAAATTATTTTTAAACTCTTTTTTTCTTTTATAAAATACCAGCAGAAGAATGAAAGGCTAAAGATAGCCTGAGAAGTATGAAGTCATGACATCCATGAGGCAATAATTAGCAGACTCTTCAGGAGACAGGAAACTAGCAAAATGGGCATCATATTCTATACAGCTAATCTGCCATTGTACATTTACTTACTCATTAAGATACTCTTTACATTATAAGAAGAGTAGGTAGGAAGAGCTATAGTGAAAGCTTACACTGCTTCTCAACAGCAAACATTTTAAAAATCCCAACCTGTCTACTTCTGTTACTTTTAAAGCTTTGTTCAACTTTTGTTTTTCAGACTAATCTTTTATTCTGGGCATCTATCACAACCTGTTTTGAAAAAAATAATTGGTAAAATGGGCCAAGATAGAGCATGAAAGTTTTCTCATAAGGTCTTAAAACAGTTTTAAAGTTTCTGTCCTTTGGATTAAGATTTGGAATTTGACAAAAAGGTCAGAGATACTTCAAGAACATGCCATTTCCAATCATCATTAAAGTCTATCAAAAAACTGACCAAGTTATAAGCCTCTGAAAATTGGACACCATCCTCAGCATAAATGTGATGACAGCCGCTAATTCTCTGAAGATTTCTGCTTTCATTGGGTATTTGTTGGTCCTTCACATTTGTCATACACTAATAAAGGAATAAGCATCACGTCCACAAAGTATAACATGCACCAGAAATACAAGTGCTAAGAATTTAATTCAAACTGGCTTCCGGGAGCCATTACAATACTAGTCCAAGATACTAAGAGCTGTGAAAGTTCTCTTTACTCTTAATGCATTGCCTAATTGCAGTCAGATAATATGGAAGAGAAAGAAATAGGATCCAATGAGAAAAGAAAAAGAGGTTGTGTACAATTATTTAATGGCAGAGGCCCACACTAAAGCTTGGAATATCTTGGGAGAAAGAAAAAAACAGATCTCTTGTGTGTTACTGAGAAAACAGGCATGAGATTTGGATACGCAGTTGTAAGACAGGGAGAACTAGAGGTGACCACTGTCATGAGTGATAAAGAAAATGAGAATATAATCAGAGTGTGCAATTGCAAACATTCTGAGACAGCAGAGAGTTCAGCATTAGCCATGTTAAATTAAATTAACTGGAGGACATCCAGAAAAGGAGAATGGGACTTCTAAATAATCTGTTTATATTCATCTCAAGCCGTGAGCAATATATCATAAAGTGAACAAAACTTACTGAATTATTTTCATAAACTCTAACCAACATCTTCAAAAAACTGTCTGTGGGACCACACTTAAGCAAAAGGGGAATGGTGGATTTTATTCAAGATAAAAAAAATAGTAAGTTAAAGCTCAGAAAAACATGGAATCAGTCACAAAAGGAAAAAAGGAGGCATTCAAGGAAGGAGATTAGGGGAAAAAAGGTTGGCAGTTGTGCAAAAAACATGCTAAAGTAGTGACCTAAGAGACTTTAAAAGAAATGGACTAAGATGAAAATCAAAACAGCCAAATGAGTAACATTAAGGAACAATCAAGCACCAGAGATGGATGTAGCAGGGAGGAAGGACAATGTGGCGGCAGACAAACCTGGCTGGGACCAAGATAGGGTTACAGAAGCTTAGTTGATGGCAGTTTCAGCTGAGTGAAAAGGACATCAGCCAAACTGGAAGCAATCCAGGATGGAACTGGAGGCACATCTGATGAACTGGGAGATGAAGAAAGAATATGCTCTGCTCCCAGTTTTGGAGTAAGGCCAAAGATGATATATCTCCTAATTCTAGATGGGTGAAATATAAGTATTACTTAAGGCTAGTCTAATTCGTCTGTCTTTGAAATCAATGTTTAGATTAACATTAAAATCCTGTTCTAATGAATTAATTAAAAAAAAAAAAAAAAGAAAACCTAAATAAGAAAAAAAGCAAAGTACAGACATGAAGAGAGATGCAAGAGGGGACATGAGTCACAGATCTTGCATGTCCTTTTAAAAGTAATATACAGCTTCATATACATAAGTTTTTTTCCACACTAGTCATTAATTGTTTCATTTCCTTACATAACTACTAGCATTTATTTTCTCTAAGATATTTTCTGTATTCACTCTAAGAAGCAAAATCAGCTAGGAGAAGCCCAACTTTGAAGTTCTCAGCCACTGGAGCTTATACGGCACATATTTTCACCCTTGTAGGGCATGTAATGAATAAACAGGTAGGTGTCCCTGTACTGTGATCACCAAGGATGAAGCAGAAACATATTCCCAAACTCAATAGCAGCAGCTCTCATCTTTGTGCCATGTGAAATTCAGTTGTTGATATCCTAGTGTTCAAGTCAGATGTATGCTCCTTTGAAGTAGGATGCAATACTAGTTGCATACGCATACACAGGGCTTTACACCACTTCTGACATTTACAGCAGTGTGATCTATTTAGGGGACTCATACAGAAAAATAATAATGGAGCATTTGTGGCTTACTGACAGTCCAGTTCACATTAAGATCACTGCTAAGATAGCAACATCTGAAATTGCCGACTTTGACACATTGTTCACATGGCACTAAGCTAGACAACTGTTTCTTTTCAGAAAGTCCATCCTGTTGGATATGGCTAGTGAAAGATAACTAGAATAATTCTCTTACTTAGACAAAGCACAGGACACCAATTAACAAAAGAAGCTCTTCTACTTCTTTCCATACTTTTAATTTCGTAAAATATGTTTAGAAGTGAGGAAAAGCTTTTTTAAAAAGAATATTGCATTCAATACTCTAAAGAAGAAGAGATTAGCTGAATATATGATAAAACCAAGAGAACTGAAAACATTGCCAGACTGTTTTAAACAACCTGAAAAATAAGAAATGTCTTTTCCAGTAATGTTATTGATTATATTTAAGCATAAGCACTTTCAGATGGTATGTTTAATTTGCCTGAATAACCTCAGTTTTATAGTCACACTCCATTTTTCAATAAATTTTAAAAGAAACAGTTTGAAAATGTTTTAAACACTATTTTCTTAAAAAAACATAAAGGTTGAATATTGCTAGAGGGACTATGGAATGATTTTGTAGATAAGCTAGGTTATCTAGGAAAGCTTGTTTGTTCTAAGAACTCATAGGACAATTTATTCTACCCATTTTCCCTTCACCAGCTGTGTTAAACTATTCTTCAGGACAGATGAAAAATATTTAAAGAATTTAAAAGATTCATGTCCTCTCATATCTATGACAATCATTTTTTGAGTATTTCTAATCAAGCTTCAGCTTAATATGTAGAATAGGGAAGATTTTAACTATACCAGTAAGGTATTAAGTAGATTAGTTAATATTTGTACATTATTTTGGAGTTAATTAGTAAAGAGAAAAAAAACTGCTTATCTTCAGTCACATAAGCCAGTACAAAGTAGTGTCAAAGATAAAATTTAATGGAAGGATCATAAAAATAAGTTCACTGTAGAAGTTTATGGGTTGTAAAGTATGATACAACAGAAAGACATCCTAACATTGAATTCATTATCCAAGAGGAAGGAAAAGTATGGTAGGCAATGTCTACACCACAGTTTTGTAACAGTATGCAAACATCACCAATAACAGCGCTCCGGCCAGATAGCCCAAAGGCACAGATAATGCTGTAGGTGGAATGCCATCAAATTTGCACTGACCTCTACGCCATTTTGTATCAAAAGTCTTTCCAGGGGGAAAAAAATTATCTAGGATAGACATCCTGCTTGGGTTTGTAAAGTTTTGCAGCATGTTGTTTTCTGTTGTTCCTTTAATTTATATTTTTGGTGAAGCAGCTATTGGATTGAAAAGTTGCTAGTCTGATAGAGCGCTTGATTCAAAGAAAAAAACTTAAAGAAAACAACAGCTAAGCAGTATAGCAGGCTAAGATGCAAGTTAAAAAGTTGAGAAATCAAGTTGTGGGAGAACCTTTTAAAACTTACACTTACCTGGATACTAAAGTGCACACACCTGAGTTCAGAAAAATAGGTAGCCACTCTCATAAGGACAGTTTTCATTAAAAGGATTAACAGAACTTTCTCAGGACTGATGAGCTATTGATAAACATTGTCCTGCTTGGCAAAACAGACAAAAGACAACTTTTTCAGTACTTACATCAAACGTGGGTGTGCTTTGCTGGGCACTCTGATTACATGGTTCTCGGAAGCAGTCAGTGAATGGAAGCAAAAGACCCATTGCAATAATGCGAGAACATAGTTTTTCTGCTTCTTCTTGTGGTGCATTTTCCTGCTGACTGAAGAGCTTCTCCAACAGAGTTCGCCCTGCCAAGGTGATGACACAGATCAATAAGAATTTGTAGCTATCTACAGGACACAAAGATTAAGGCATTACAATGTGTATTGGAAATCTCAACTGTTAAAAGTAAAAATATGAAATAAAAAATAATTCTTGAGAAAAGTATCTGATAATAAGTTTTTCATATAAAATATTTCTATATAATATTTGAACTGATCTGTAGCCTGATTAATTAGGATATTCAAGAAAATATACATTGTGTTGGCTGCACTGCAGAGTAGGAACAAAAACCATGAGAGGCTGTTGTAGCCTCGATTTCCCATTTATTTATACTATACAATTGTCCTGATGGGAAAATTGAGATATCACCAAGAAATGAAGTAACTTTTTCCAAGGTTGTCACACAAAGTTATTATAGAATCAAGTTTCCCAATGCTTGGAATAAGCCTTTGTTTTTTGAATCATAAAATGATCATAATCATTGTGCTCTATTTCTTTGGAGAAACAAAAAAAAAAAAGAGCAACAACAAAAACCCCTGGTAATTTCTTCTGTTTAAAACTGTATTTAATTCAGCTCCAGAGCAGCAGACTGCTCCAAACTAAAATGCAGTGCCACAAGCAGCAGTTCAGAGAAGTAAAACTTCTGAAGAGTGAGAAAGGAGACTTATTCCTACTACAGGGCCAGATTTCATGATCAAAGTGTTTTCTTTGTTACCTCACCAGAGCATGAAAGGAGGGCATATGTTATAAAGTATATTACAGAAGACAATGCTAGAGGTTTGAAAGACTTTTGTGCTGTGTGCAGTTAGCCAGAAAGAGTTTATATACACAGGCTGCAGTAAAATCTATTTTGCAAGAATTATTAAATGGTTTGATTAAGCTCTAAAATGTCCAAAGATGCCAAAGTTCAGATTTACAGGATATAAATAAAGATACGAAATAGATCTGCTGGAAGAGAAAAGGCAGATGGAGCAATAATGTTAATTTCATGTTTTAGTATGACCTAGCTGTAAATACAATTTGCACCTAAATTAGTTTCTATAGTCTGTTTTTTCCACCCGCTCACTGGAAGCTGAAGGTATTTTCCAGAAAAAATAGACTGAATTAAGAAAGCATTTTAGTGTCATTTAAAGCAGTAATAATAACAATAATAATAATGGTAATACTATTGTTAATACTATTGGTTTTTACATACAAATACAAGACTTCTGTTTGAGTGTTGATTTTATTCAAAATGTAAAATTTCCCAGGCTTTTTCAATATACCAAAAAGATTTTTTTTTAAACATCTGGATGCAATTTATAAAGGATATTGTAAGGGACTTTTAGCCCAAAGTTTCTGTATTATTTTAACTTCATACGGCAATATAGTCTAAAATAAACAATACATTAAAATGTTAGAAGTTATTTCTAAGATTTTCTTCTCCACATCTAAAGATCTGATAATTCTTATTAGTCCAAGTTTCCTAGCCTTTTATTAGGCACAATACAGTACACTGAAGGGGATAAGCCAGGGGATAAACTTGGAAGATACCCAAATTTTGTTACATTTGCTGATTAGTTTGCCTCCATTCCTTGGTTTAACCACCTATAAGGTGATGCTAACATAATTGCTTATTCAACATATCCCTCTATTTATCTAAAGATACAGTTCAGTTGTTAAATCTTCAAAATCATTAATTAACTGAAGATGGCCTTTCTTACTGACTGTGTTTTTTAACGACAATTTACCCACAGTTGCAGCAAGGTACAGCTACGTGAAGAAAGGCAACAGTACGAAACCATGGAAGCGAAGCACAAATAGGGAGCTATCTGCCAACAGATGTTTTTTGTAGTTGCCAATGCTTAGTGGTGCTGAAAAAGACCAACCCTAGCTACTACCTCCTTACTGCAATAAATGGATTCTCCTAGCTATAAATACTGAGGTTAAGATATATAAGCGAGTTTTAGGAGAAAAAAAAAAAAGAAAAAAAAAAAAAGAGTACAAGACTGGCATCATACTGACACCAGAGCACAAATAGGTAGCATTTCTGCTAGCATTTCTGGGGCAAAGCACATCATGTTAGTATAGCACCACCTTATGTCACTGAGTAAACTTCAACATGGAAAGTTGTCTAGTTAACTGAGAGACTGCAAGTGATGAGGATGAATGGGGAAGTCAATGCTTTACATTTATCTAAAGTGCACAGAAGAAAAAATAATAAAAAGAAAATATGCCAGAGGAAGAGCACTTTGCATGCACGCACAAAAAATAGGAATATGCAAGAAAACTACACATTTCTTCATGCTATAATAAATATTCAAATGTTATCCATGACTTTTAAATGTCAGATGATATTTTTTTCCCCCCCCCGTATGTTTCAACATTTAGTCTTGTCATGTTTACAGAGCTTTCTCCTGGACATCCAGAAGTAGAATAGCCCCTTTCCTCTCTGCATCCCCCCCTCCCCTGGCTTTTGCTTTAGCCTCATTAACAGGAATAATACCTGTAAATGACAAAACAGGAAATGAAGGTGAGGGTGGGTTTTTTTTTCCTTAATCTACCCATTTGTTTGTTAGGTTTTGTAGCACTTCTTAACAGTTTTGCTCAAGATAAATTTCAATATCTTAGCTGCCATTCAGTTGCATTTTAATTCGTATAGTGGTTATTAACCATCATTGCTCAGTGATTATCAACTATTGTCTAAACGTACTTCAGCATCCAGTATATATACAATAAGTATATATGTAAAAAAAGTCATTAATGAACTTAATTTCTCTTGCTGTACTCTGCATTACATATGTAATTTTGTCCATCTGAGCCTGAACCGTTCTCTTCAGTGTATCATCAGTCTTGGAATAAACAGGGTAATAAAAATTATTTAATGATAGTAGCTAGTATTTCTTAACCTAAAAGAATCAATCATACAACTCAAACTAATTTTAGTACAATTAAACTGTCCTTTGCATCAAATATACTGTGAGTCAAAAAAAATAAAGGTTCTCAGCACAAAGGTAATAATGTTCAGATAAAGCTGTGCTCTAACACAGCTTGTGTATTCCTTACAATTGTTATGGAGACCTGAAGACAGACACAGAAATCTGAATTACAGAAATACATTTTGCGAGTTCAGTTAACACATTTTACCAAATGTAAGCTGAAAGAAGTTCAATTTTCAACGCATACAGAAATAGCTTCACTGCAAACAGCTGTGAAAAAAAAATATCTCTGCATCAACAATAAGTGGGTTATATGTTCAAAGCACTTACTGGGCAATATATTTAGAACAGACTGTAAAGACACTTAAGTTTTGTACCTAACCAGCTAGGGCTTATCATCAAATTGAATGGTCATTACAAGTGTCTGAAACACTCAACCCTCACTAAACATAAAAACCAGGTGAAGCTATAAAAAGGACAATACATATTTTCCTTGAAAGGGAGTTAGGAAGGAAACCCTACCAAAAGAAAGCATGTCAATGCTTGAGAATGTCACTTGTTTCCTCAAGACAACAACACGTCATGCTGCACTGCCCACGGATGGAGTCGCTGTGGCACTATAGTTCCAAACTAGGGCTAAAGCTATTTTACATGGCAGAACAACATTTAAAAGTCACTGCTTACTAAGCAGTAGTTCCTCCCTGTTAAGGGTATCTGATATTTCTCTTTCACTTACTTTCAGGTAAAAGCCAGTTGTCGCTACAGTGGAAGCATTCCAGCTCCAAAGTCCTCTGTGGCTGGGGGAGGCTGGCACAAAATCCGCCCCTGCCTTGCTGCCCTCTGATCCTGCCTGCATCTGCATGGATGTCAAAGCAAGAGGTGTTCTACTCATCAGGATTTAATTACATTTATGCTTTTGATTCAGGGCAATATGAAGGTTATATTTTTGTTTAGGTATAGCAAAATACCTTGAACTCCATAGGCTTTTAACTACTTTTGGTTGGAACCACAAATAGTTTGCCAGTTCCACATCTATCTCACTACAAATGCTTGGAATTAATTCAAATTAAAATGACTTTGTGTCTATAGGTGTGAAATTGACTCTACCACATTAATCCCTGAATCTATTCCTTAAACAGCAAAACCAAAAGCACAAACATTTTTAATGCATAGGCTAAATTCCAGTCAACTTCAGCTGCAAGATGTTGAGCTACAATATTTCATCTTTGGTTTATAAATAAAATGCAGCAAGAACAGCCTTTTTCCTCAAATGTCATTAATCACCTCATATTCATAACTTACATGAGTAATACCTGAATGTGTTCTCAGTAGGTGAAGATGGTTGCAAGTAATCTGGATTAATGATTTCATAATTATTAAGTGATCAGCTGATATCTGTTACGGGGAGTTAAATGCAATGGTAAAGCAATTTCTCTTCGTTGCCTTTACATGCCGTGAAAATAGTAAAGAACAAATATCTCTCAGCTCTCTTTTTTTTTTTTTTTTCTTTTCCTAAAAGATTAAAAAAGTTCCCATTTTTTATATTTTAAACAACTTTTCTTCCAAGAAATCCCAGGTCATGAAGTTCCTGGAGCCTATTTTTACCCTTCCCCTATTAGTTTGCTGAGGGATGGGAGGCATATCAAGTTTTGAATTAGAGAAGAACTGTAGTCAAGTTTCAGCCTTAGATCAAATCAGTATTCTGAGGATCTTGTCAAAACCCTCCAGCAAATAAGACTACTATAAACTCAGAAGTTATTTTTTAGAAGCTTAGAATAACTTATTAAATCCCAGTAAGGAATAAAAAGACTTTTTTTTTTTTTTTTTCTTTTCTTACAAAGGGTTACACAATTAATTAACTAAAGGAATGGGAACATGAAATAAAGTTTGGAAGCATCAGGTACTCTGGCCTTCTACCGATATTTTGTGATATTTTTGCTGCCATAGCTCAGCCTAGGTCTTCTGGCTCAGCTTCCAAATTCCATGTTCTCCACATCCATGTTATCTGCTGCTTCCTCCTATTCTTAGTAAGATCAAGCACTATGATCTTACGATCTCCTGTATGGCATTACAGGTCTTCATCCTACCACTATGACCAAGACTTGAATAACACTGCTCATCAAAACCACCTCTGGCAACAACTGTAGAACATGTAAGCTATTGGTTTCCATTCACTGTCTCCCTTTTTGAAAAATGCAGGTAACTGTATTGTTGAACGATCACTTTAAACTTTAGATTTACTGCAACCATATTTACTCAAATGCAAGGTGGAGGGAGAAAGGAAGCCTACCTCACCAAAAGTCATTCTTACAAACATTTCATGTCATAATGAAATATTGTAAAATATTAACTATTCTATATATTCTCTAATATGCATATAATATTTTAATATAATAATCCCACTCAGTACTGGCCTGACACAGCCACAGATTCTCCCTTGCCCTGGAGAGGTGTCTGTGTGTATGTATTATGCCTCCTTCCATATGGCAGCAACTGCTACAGACCTTGGCCATCAGTACTGATAATCTGAACCACCTTGTCTGTCATGATCTGGACTATGCATCACTTTTGACAGGAGAGGTTGCTTATTTTAGAAGGAAGCACGTTTGCCCTTTCTATTACAGTTACCTTATATTCCACAGCAATCTTTTTTCTTCTCAAGCAGATACTGAAATTAAGGATCTACACTCTTCTGAAATGCACATTTGCCTTATACTCAATTGCCTATGGAATTATTGAATGTTGAAACCACATTCAGTACAGTCCACAGAGAAAGACAGGCAAATCCCAACTCAGTGAATTCACATTATAGCTCTTTTCCTGTCCAATCTGCTAAGAAGACCAAACATTCAGAGAGCAACAGGGTGAGCAATACAATGCTTATGGACTAGCAATACCATCAGCATGTTGTTGTTGGCTTGGATTTGCTTAATTACTGAGGGGAGAGAAAGGTACAAATGGAAGAGAGAAATGGGAAAAAACTGCAGTAGTCACAGACATACTAAAAAGCCACACGTGCATCCACTGAGGCCCTGCACTACAGCAGAGCTTGCAATAATGATTCTCTGAGGATTGTGCTGTTATAACCTCACATTTATCTTTAAAAATGTGTATCCTATCCTCCTTATGCTGCATTTGCAAAAGCCCAGGACCACAGCTGTCAGTGAGCACAAGTTGAGACTAATGATCCAAATGAGTTGCACTCCAAAAGCTCCCACTTCTGCTGGTCTTCCACGATCCTCTCTTCTGACAACCAGACCACTACACTACACTTGCACAGAAGCCGCATCAGCGCATCTTAACCTATACAGACTGGAGACAGACTTTCAGTTTTAATTTTCCCCAATGCAGAGTGAATGGCTTCAATGTAATACCAGTCCTGAACATCTTACTCAGAGTCAGATCAAGGGTTAACAGTGACTCATGCACATACTGCTTACATCTTCAAAAACTGAAATCGGCTTGCCCTCTTTTTCCCAGTTTACTTCCCCGTCCCCCCTTCAGCAAGATCATAAATGCTCACACAGCAAAGAGATTTCATAAGCTTTGAAGCCAAAAGTACTATAGGCAGTGCTCTATTTTTGGGAGTTAGGACAGGAAAAAAAGAAAAGGAAGAAGAGATGGACAGAGCCATATATTTCCATTTAGAATATGTTTTCTATTAGTCTTATAATAGATAAAGAAGCAATTGCAGTCTTATTACATTTTTTCAATTCACAAAGGATTACAATTGTGAACAGTAATATACATTAAAAAAAAAAAGAAAAGAGTGTGTAGAAAAAAGGGGAAAAGAAAAGCTGATTTCTATGTCATTCAAAAGGTAGGAAATACTCTAATTCAGATATCTGCTGCCGCATATAATCCTAAAACATTCCTTCCTTTGAATTTTTTTCTTGTCTCCTTTTCTACATACACTACCATCAAGGTCACAGCTAAATCAGGCCTAAATCAACTGGCAAAGCACCTGAACTATACAGCACCAAATATTCCCCAGAATGTCAGAAGAGGGCAAACATGTCTGAGAGACAGAAATACTGCAAAGACTTCCATATATGCTTACTTGTAGATGAACTAGTAATTGCAACTACATGTCATTTCTTAAATACTTTACAGTACAAGTTTTATTTATTAATCATATTCCCTCAAACTGCACAGCAAAAGCTTGCTGAACCATTTCCTAGGGCAAATCAATCACATTTCATTTTCATCTTTCTGTTGTTTAATGTACTTTCCTGTCTCAAATATACAAAGCACTGAGTGATTACTATTTCACATATAAAACCAATATTTCAAGGATCAAAAGCATTAAATTTCTTCAACATTTTCCTTTCATTTCATAATCTTTTCAAATTTCAAGTTTTTCAACTAACCAGTCAGCCTAAATAGAATACGCAACACATGAGTATTGGGAAAGAAGAGGTTTTCAAAGGTGCGCATGGAACCTGAGGAATGAAACAGAACTGGAAATCTGTACTCTAGCCATCTCTTTTCCTCTTCAAATAAAAAGGACAAGTCCTGCATAAATGCATCTTAAATATATATTTGCACTAAAAAAAATAACAAATTAATTTAGTCTCTTGCTTGCCTGAAACCTGACCTGGGAGACTGCACCAAATATTCTAGGATTAGAGACTTCATTTATTGTTCTTTTTCATGGCAGAGTTTCTAATCCTCTGCTGATTTAGTTTAGGAAACTCTTCCAGATCTCTCATCCTGTGAAGTTGTTTTGGCTGTTGCTTTTTTTTTTTTTAAAAAAAAAGGGGGGGGGATTGAATTTTCATTGACAGATACTTTCCTAAAACCACATGACAGTTTTCTCACAGACTGGTTACATAAAGCATGGAAAAGCCACCAAGCAACAGGCCTGCACACACAACATGGTTTCAAAAACAAAGAAAAAGAAGTTAATCCTTTCACTATGCATAAACACAAAGTAAAGTATGTCATCAGTCCAATTCCCAGGCAACATAAACCTTAAAAATGATCTAGGGTTATGGTACACATTTCTAGAATTCTGCCATAAAGATATTTCCTTTTGTTTTTATTATCAGTGTAATAGCTGATAATTGCATTCATTTCTTGTACACATACATATGTTTATCAGCAAAAACCCCAGGGGTTATTTAATTCCTTTATATATCTATGTTGTATATTATCATATTATATATAATATATATCATATTAATTTATTATTTTTATATATATTTATGTCTTGTCTTTTAGTCTTTTGGAACACTACTGAATTTAGGGATGTGTGGAAATGCCTGAGAGGATTGGCCTTTCTTCTCTGATGTTCTGTCTCCAGATTTCCTGGCTCTGTTCACATGGATGGCATGAACTGAATCCACATAGCATCTTAAATTCAGAAGTCAAAAGCAGAAAGTCTGTCTAAACAAGAGAATTAGGAAAAAGACATACGTCGACACCATTTCCCGCTGCACCTCCAGTTTTCTATGCCTGCCTACACATGGTTCAATGCAACTTCTAAGTCAGAAATATGTATTTATTAAATTCTGGTGAAGAACGCACTGACTGATGGATTGATTACATTCACAGACTCTTCAAACAGCTGAAATAAAACTACCAAGTATTAATTTCACATCTTTCAGTCCTGTATCTGATTATCTCAGTAAACACTATGCTTTACTTTTGCTTTTACTTTACTGTCTGAATCTCTTGGCATATCAGTCTCCCTCTCACGTCCCATCTTTTAGTACCCTCTTGACCGTTAAAAATTTTCCATGAAAACTCTTGAGTAGTTCTAAGTTAGAATCACAACATATCAACCCTGTGCATTTTGTGCAGAAACCCAGCTGAATTCTTTCCTACAACTCTTGCTTTGTCTAGAAAGTAGCTGTACAGAAAAAGCTGTCAATGTAGTCTTACTGATCTTTGCTCAAACCATGCTGTATTTTGTTCCAGTTTTATTTACCTTTTTATAATATACCCAATAACTAATTATAATTTCTTCCTTCGAGGTTCGTTCCAAAGCTTTGCTTGTTGCTGCACCCAAAATACAATGACTAAAATTACCTGGATCATTTGTAATAACAACAATATAACACTTTTTTAGAAAAAGTGGGTATTCTAACTTTGCTATCACTAGAGCTTCAAAATATATTAAAATGTTTGTGACAGCCTGTGACAGTGTTTTCAGAATTCTTGCAGAACAGCAAAGTTAGAATACCCACTTTTTAGAAAAAGTGTTATATTGTTAGCATTCTGTCTCCCTAACTTGAACATTAGACTCCTTGAAATTTTGCTTTCACAGTGACTAAGATTTTACACCTTTCCCCCACAATGAATTTTTTTGATACATGACATACAGGATAAGCTGAAACAAAGTCTTAAACTATGCTTTCATCCTTACATTTCACTATTTGTATCATATATATAGTGAAAGGTAAGAATGTATCTTATATGTCACTAGATATCTTTCAGAAGAGAAGTTTTTAAATATCAAGCAATTCCCCAACTATGATACAGCAGTGGAACACAGCATGAAATATCTTTCTAAAAATATAAACAAGATGCACACTCCCACAACATTATATGGCATGTCTCCTTTCACTTTTATTTCTCTTCAGGTTCTAATGCAGTATTATTGCAGATGACGGAAGTATATTGCTGAAGCTTTCCTAATTAGAGTGGTTTATGATAAAATACAATCTATATGCGTCTGTCTGCCAGAGCTTTTAAGCACCATATGCATCTTTGGCAATTTTCATATTGTGTTTTCCAGGTGCGTAGGTTCCTCTCAGCAAGTATTTAATTCTGCCCATCTTTACCATTTTAGTTTCTGTGGTGATTTGCAATGTGAAGGTGGTAATTTTGTGCCAGGTTCTCACAGACTGCTGGAAAGCCACAATTCTTTCTGTCTAGCTCTTTAAAATAAGAAGCTCCTCTGATGTCTTTTGGGCAGCTATTACTAACAGCATCTTTTGTCAGTCCAAACTGATACACACTGTTCTTTACAGCCAAATTTTGTAAAACTTCTTTATTCTCAATGGTTCAGTCTGGCCCATCTCTACCTTGGAAGTAAATCCAAGTATTTGCTCAAGCAGCCACAGGTCACAAACCACAACTGAACGGAACTAGCAAGCCTCTGAAGTGGGACACAAATAACAAACTTCTTTCAATATATTCATTAGAGCCCCAGTGTGCTTTAGCTTGCTTTCCTCTCCAGGACCTGTGCACCCAAGGTCTGACAATCTCCTACAACTTTAATAACTGCTGACTTTTTAATATTTATGACAATGTATGAAAGCTTTTCTTCTTTGTATCCATAAAAAAAACCCAGATAAGATGAAGAAAGGGGAAAAGCAGAAAATCAGAAACACATTCCATGAAAAAGAAAAATATATACATGCATGCCTATATATTTGTGCAGATACGTTTTTCTAGACTTTACCTGACTAAAACCTAATCACATCTTCCTTGTTGTAACTGGACCTTTATATTGTTTCATTGATGTAATCAAATATTTCCCTCATTTCTCAGCATACTGTATTGTCTTTGCATGACAAAATAGTGTTTAGATACACACGGTCTGTTATGAAGGCAATGTTTTGTTTTCCTTTTTTTCTTTTTTATTTTTTTTTTTTAATGAAACCCACTTTTTCTTCCATAACTGTTAGCAGATGATAATGTACTTAATTATAGTGTTACTGCAGCATCAACTTCTTTTGTACAGTCATTTTTTTCTTATCAGTGAAAGGAAGAGGAAAGGAAACGAGTTATTTTTCCCTGGTACATACTATCTATTATGCATCTTCAAGAGACATCTGAGCTGGATCTCAGCATCACATAAAATCTGGAATGAAAGCTGCCTCCTTTAATGAGTTCCATAGTAAACTTATCTATGCTTCCTCCTGATCCAAATTCACACTGGGTTCAGAGTTCTGGCACTCTGGTTAAATTTCACATAGATCCTGAGACCAAACTATTCATACTTTTACTGACAAATATGAATGTCTCAATAACAAATCTCATTTGTGAGTAGGCTTTCCTGCCACTATTTAGCTGCATATGTCAAGACACCAAAAAGGTTAAATTCTCAACCATTTTTTCACTTTTGTATTTATATATTTCCATTTAATCTTATGTATACTAAGATTTACTTCTACAACTGTGATGACTGCTGACTGACTTAATGGGTTCATTCACCTATGCATTTACAGACGTAAGAAGTCATGTTCTGTATTTATCTGAGAATAAAGCAAGGTTTTGCATCAGAAGACATAACCCACTTCCTATTCATGGTCAGAAAGCCTAGTTATTTCCATGAATGTGAAGGAAGTTTATTCTAGACAGCAGAAATATGGAAATAAACCAAGAAACAGTCATTTTGTACAAGAGGCAACACAGACCATTTCATTGTGCTAATTTCCTTTACATGAACTGTAATGACACAGGAAGTTGCTTCTGCTTATAGGAAATAATAGTGTGACACAGCTCCTGAACCCGCTTTGCTGCCTTTTCTAAAGTATTCACTAACATTCAGCTGGCCTTGTATTATCATATGAAGAGGCAGGAATGAAGTGACGATACGTAAAGTCCTCACATCTTTCCCTCACTTTCCTTTCACAGCTTTTCACTCCTTCTGCCCTGTTCCCCTTGTATCAACTCACCTCATCCCCCCCCAAAAGGTAAACTGTATACATAAAAGTAAGTTTCCAGAAACTGTTGTACTCCACCTATCTACTGCAGAATGATGCTTTTAAATGTACCTAAAAATAATCAAAGCCACAGTCACAGAAACACCTACACATATGTTTCATCACCACTATTCCTTATGTAAATTTAAATTTTGGCAGGAGTAGTTTATAAGGAATACACTTGGCCATATACTGAGCTTGGTTAAACTACAGCACAAACAAAATACCTTGGCTAATTAGTACTTTTGCATTTTCTATCATCATGATTCACATTAGAACTTGATCCCTCATATACAGGCAGCCTAAAATATTCCTAGAGATGCTTTTCAATTCCAAGTTTATTTTTCTTTACACACTACAGCATGGAGAAAAAGGTGAGGTCTGCTTCAAGGAACAGAATTTTTTCTGCAAAAAGGAGGCCTATGCACAGTTTAAAAACCAACCAAACAAGACCAGGACAAACCACCCCCCCAAGCTATTATATAATTTATAAATATTTAAAAAAATAATAAAGCACAATTAGATCCAAGATGTATATTGAAACTTAAATTCCATATAACTGTTCCCAGTGGTATAATCCACTGCTCTTTTCACAGAAATGAAATCACTGAAGCGCGTGATGTCCTGTAATGACCAGTTCCAGCCAGATCCCAAGTGTGATGGATATCATACTGGTACTATGTCTCAGATCCAAGTAGAGCTGCATGAACCTCCAGATGTAAACTTTTCCTTTTCCTTTCCCCCTTTGCACCCCAAAGGAGACCAGCAGGCAACCAAGACAATACATTTCTACTCCAGACACAAGTCAGGCTGCCAGTCAGACCTCAGAATGGGGTTGCTGCTCAGAAAGGGGTTCCTGGAGAGATGCAGCCACTCGACATCATGACCAAAACCTGTTACTCCCAATGAAGTTCTAGATAAACACCAAAGCATTAATCATGATACCCCATCAAAACAACCCCATGGCAGCACTGTATGCCAGTGACATTACTGGTGTTGCTCTGATTCCCATATTGCAGTGCTGGCATGGTAACATTAAAGCAACTTATCAGCACTCACTTTGTTTTCCAGTAACATATTGCAGCCCATTTTCAAACACATTTCACTGTAGTTGAAGCGCAGTATTGCAGCCCTTTCCCCCTCTTCCTCCCTACCCCCCACTTGGGTTTACTAGGCAAAAAGAGGAGGATCTTTCCTTTCAGATGCTTACTAGCAACACTCAGTGTAGCACATGATCTCACATCACATGAAGGGATGCTGTTGGGCAGCTCCCTTAGTTAGAGGCGGCTGCACTGCCCTGCCATCTGATAAAAGAAACATTTGTATTACTGCTAACAAACAACATCTGTGAAACAGTAAACCATAAGTACTCTTAAATAACAGTTGCATGATAAATAGTCTCCTCAGGATGCCAGCAGATACAAATCCATATTGTGTGCATCACCACATGAATCAGAACAAGAAAAAAAAAAAAAACAAACACCAAAACTTGAAAAAGTATCTAAAAAAATCTACTTTATGTCTCAAAAACAACCTTTCATCCTGTTTTTTCAAGTTTTCACATACTTATCTATACTAAGACCTTTGTACATGCCTTCAGACGCTGGCCTGGAACTGCAACTGGGTGCAGATGACATTAGCACAGTGAGATAAAGAGGCCTTTGTGAGCAGCAGGCCAGCACTCCATGGAAATCAGAAACCATCCATGACACACAAGCTCAGGACTGACTTCAGGTTGTGTTTTATGGTAGCCAGGATTTTTTGTTTGTTTGTTTCCTGCTTATAGCTAGAGCAGGACAAATATAAATCTCTGAAGAGACATCTAAAGATGAATTGTCTGTTTGAAAAAGATCCATGCAGCAAGTGTATTACAGCCAGCAAACAGAGATTAGAAAGAGCATGGGTTTGCCTGGGTTGAGTTTAATTACCATCTGGGGCAGCTGATAGGAATCCTACACTCAGTTTATGTAACTGACACCCTCACTAGCTTCTCTGCAATTACTACACCTCAAATTAATGCTAGAATGAAGTCCTTTCTATTAAATCAATCTGTTAGCTCTTCCACTTCAGTTATGTTGATGTTTGGAAACATCAATTTCATTTTCCTACCCAGATACTCTCTTAAATGCTAGTGCAAATCATTCATTGCCACATACCAAAGCGAGAGAGCCAACCCTATTCATTCAGGTTCAGCTCTTGTCCTCCTGGGACCACAGCATAAAAGCCATGGCTCCACTGTGCATCAGGTAATCTAGAACTTGTAATTACTGTCACTGCAATTTTGAATTACAAAATACCCATAAATTTGTCCACACCACATTCTTAGCCAATACAACAAATTTCAAATACTATACTTTACTTATTTCTTATATAAACCAAAATTAAAATAAACAAAGTCTCTTCCATTCCTGTTGTCGGCTTCCATGTACATTTTATGTTAAAACAGCCTTAGAAGAGTTCATATGGATCATTGTGAAAACCCAATGGCACACAGCCAAACCACAACATAGTGCAAAAGTAGGCCAGTCATCTGCCTAGAACCTGCTGTCATTAAAATTGATGACTAAAGTGTTGTGGCATATTTTACTTGATTCTAGTTAGAAAAGCAGAACAACACTGCAGTCACTGCACAACAAGATGGGTTTTAATGCTCTAGGCAAGAAGATGATTTTTTTTTTTTAAAGATAGAAATGAGCCATTATAAAGTATGTTACTTCTAAAAGCCTGATGGTAATCCCCAAATTGATGCATCTGATGCATGCAATTAAAAGACAACATTTTTCAAAAACAGTATGCAAATTACAAGGAAATTATTTCTGTAATTGTTGCTGTGTAGACTGGTTTAAATAAAGAGGCTTTTCTATTCTTACAGCAATAACAGCCAATCTGTGGGAATACTAATGTTAGTTTCCCTTTTTCATGTACGCTAGTTCTTATTTTCATATTCTTGATAATTTTCAGCTTGTAAATATATTTTTAAAAATAAGAAGAATGATCAAAAAGACATGAAGTTGTTATCATGTCATTTCCAGTTCCTTCATTTCAAGCTTTTCTGCATGAACTGAATGGTATAATTGTCCTCCGCCTGTAAAGACAGCTGGTATGTACATGCAAATGAAGGTCACCGTAATTTCCGTAAGAGTCAGAACAGTTGCATTGGTCATTGGTCCCTTCACAATAACAGTCTAAAGTGTTGGTGGGAAAACACAATGAAAGAAAAATTAATAATAAGTAAATCAAAACCTTGTGAGGAAATGTGAATAAGTCTGCTTCCTAGAAAACAGATGTCTAAAAAGTAATTCCATGTTCTTGAAGATTGCCATATAAAATTTATTTCCATCATAGCACCAGCATAAAGAAGAAATTCTAATTACTGATAATGCAATTTAAAGCTCTGCTCTCTGAGTTGTTTATAAGATGTCAAATACTGATAGCAAGAAATTATGCTTTTTACATGCTATAAATCTGAAAGTAGTGATCACCTCAATTTGTAAAACTTCAAACAGTGGATGTCTGAACTTAAGAAAACAGGTGAAAGGGATTTAAAACACACACACACAAAAGATTCAGCTCACTTCAGAGGGGCCTGGTTTTTTGTGTTAAAAACTTCAGTTCTAATTTTCAAGACTGAAATTGAAGATTTCTGTTCAAGACTACTGAAGAATGAAAGTATTCTTGTGATTTGAATCTGGAAAATAATGTTAATGCTTTACCTGAGCATTTCACACTCCTGGAGCTGGCTGCTGTACAAAACCCCAAATAATTTTAATTTCTGTTTCCAGACAGGTTCATTCAATGTTATTACTGTGATGTCAAGCAGATTAGAACATGCACAAAGCAAGAAACTATGAATGCAAATGATTACACGTTATATAATTTTAAAAATCTATAGTATAAAACAAGATAGTCTTTTTATGAAAAATGGTTGTTGATAGCCTAACTGTTCTCTTACGTGTGATTTTTAAATCATGTCATTGCTCCCTTCATAAATCATACTATTTTGTTTAGTCTTCATAAAAGCACAAAAAGATTCTCACTGCATTTTTTGCAAATAGCTTGGTACATATCTGGTTACTGTGTTCACGCATCTAGAACAGACTTCCATTCAAAACAAACCTGATTATAGATTCAGCTGGTTTAATCTTATAACAGATGCTCATAGGGCATAGTCTCTGTATTCTCTTAGTTCTGCAATTTTCTTAAGTGAAAAACAAATAGAGTATGTTGCTGAATTTCCTCTGCATACATACCTCCTGTGTGATAGAGGCCTTCTCTATTTTTGAGTACATAGCTTTATATAGAAACTTCAGATTGGGGGAAGAGAAAGGGAAAAAACCCTCAAAGTGCAGAAAAATAGAACCATCTATTCACACAATTTCATTTGTAAATTCTGTATTCCTATGCCTTTGTGAGAGCATGCAAGTTGCCTAACAGGCAAGGTAAAAGAATGCTTTCCTGAGTGAGTCACCGTATGTAGCCTGAGCAGCAGCCTGCCACAGCTACCACACTGTAGTACCCACAGTTTCCCTTCTCCATTTTATGCTGCATTTTCAAGTCATTAACATTTTTTTCTCCTCCTCTTTTCCCCTTCTGAAGGGGAAATTAGATCCTTTCTATAGTGCTGTCCATCTGGGCTTGCGTGGCTTTTTCCTCTTTGTACTAAGCAAATCCTTATCACTGCCTTAGTCTAATACCAGGTGCAGCTCTCAAATATTTACAGTATGTCAGAACAGCGCCTAGCACACAAAAACCCCAAACAGGACCCCAGTTACAGAAAGCTTCGCATCTAAAAGATCTATTTATGCGGAAAGCTGGTCTGCCTACAACAGTGCAGTGCTTAGCATTTTTCAACAAGAATAGTTTAAGGCATGCAGCCTTTTCCTACAGGATTTAGTCAAAGGAGAAAAGCAGAAAGAAAGACTTCAAGAGTTACGCACTTCCTTTACTGGCAGTACTGCCAGGCTGACACTGAATAGAAAGGCTATTCTCATTAACAAAATGTGACTGTGTTTGTAAGATCAGGCCTTCAATTTTAAAACTGTCAGCACAAGTAAAGAAAATAGTACACACAAAGTACTGAATTCAAGTATTTTAAATATCTTTTCAAAGTCTCTAGAAAAAAAAAATTTTAATACATGTCACTCACCTGAAAAGACATTGGGAAATATCTCTGTAGAAGCTTGCACCCCTGAGGACTTTCTTGAGTGAGTCAAAGGCACTCTTTCTGTTTGAAATTTCTCTCTAAACCCCTTGTGCTCCAAGTAGCCCGCAGAGCCCACCTTCTGTGTTATCTCGCACTTGTGGTTAGATATCTCTTCTGTCCAGTCTGCAGAACGACTAAATAAACCTGCCAAACTAGCAGACCTCTGCTTCTTGATTGAGGCTTTTTCTTTTTTGTGGAAGGACTCCTGCCTCCTTGTAAAAAGTGGGCTCTGGGATGGGGAGGGAGATGGTGAATGATTGGGAGAACTCAGTTGTCTAGTTGTGGTTTTGATGTAACAAGGATTAATTAGATAGGGCTTAAAGCATCGGGAACCAAGCATCGGACTGCCTGCAGTCCTGTCGGAGGACAAAATGCCAGTTTTCATTTCTGTGGACAAACCATTATGCAGGTCCTCTTGACTGGCTGACAGTGTGTGTTTCCCTTCCTGAGTCTCAGGAGCACAACCATGGCCTGCATCTGAAATACCATCCTCTGTTACTGAGTCCTGCAAATCACCCTCCTGCACTTCAGCAATTTTAGTCTCAGCATCTGCTACCGAGGTTGGAAAAGGTCGTGTGGAACTGTGTGTCTGAGACCTGTTTTCTACTGCAGTTCTATTTAAATCATCTAGTTCACTAGCTACAGCATCCACTCCAGCAACGAGCTGTTCTTCTTCCTCAATCAATAGCTTACGTTCTTGTGTTTCAAATAAGCCATTACCAGGAGAGCCTGTGCCTTTTACTACCTCTTTCAGTTCATGTTCAGTTGCACTGGAGACAGGAATGTTTTCTGCAATTTCAGATATCGTTGGAAAAGCCCCCTCAGTGTCTGGGCTCCCCTCTTTGTCAGTGGCAGTTACTGAAAGATACCGTTCAAAATCTAAGGGGGCTGCTTGCGAATTAGCCATGTGTCGGCCCATTGTTTCGGTGACAAGGTCCTCAGTTCCAATGTTAATTGCACCCTGCTGCTGCTGCTGTAGTCTAATAGCTTGCTGGATATCAGAAAGCAAATCCTCTTGTTCTGTGGCTGAATGGAAACTGTATATATCCGTATCAGAGCCAGAGCTGGTTCTTTGTCCATCCTGTGTCTCTGCAGCAGCTGGGACAGTTTCATTTCTGATTTCAAAATGTTCCACATCTGTGTCTGAGAGACCCCCTTCATCTGCAGAGATGCTTATATCTGGAGTTTTGGTTACAATTGAATGAGTACTGTCCAGCTCTCCAGCCTGCAGGGCCTGGCTTTCCAAAACATTCTCCCGTGAACTGCTATTCCCGTCTTTAGCCTTGGACAGATTTTTTCTGATCCTCAGATTTGAAAACACCGAGGCCCTCGAGTCCGACTTACCCTTCTTCTTACCGGATTCACTTCCTTTTGCATGCTTCCCCAGTCCCCTTCTGCTGCCTGATACCTTCTTTGTGTTGTCTGTATCCTTGGACCCAGAGGCATCCTCTCCTCCTTCATGCACATCACCTGTGTTTTTCTTTAGCTTCCCATCTTGATTCCCCATGATTTTTTGCAGTGCAACACCTTCAGCAATCAAGCCATGCTCTCGGATTTCATACCTTTGGCTTGCTGGCGAGATCCCCTCTAGTGATCCAGGTTTGTTTTCAAGCGGTGGTGATGCAAGTGAAGCAAATGCTTGCTGTGCCTCTCTCCCATCTGCTAGAGCTGCCTTTTTGCATAATGTGCTGCTTGCACTGGGCTCCGCTGGGACATGCTCAGTACAGCACTGAGAGCTGCAGACAGCTCCTTCCAATGGCTGCTGCTTGTGGAGCTGTCTGCTCTCTGGGCTTCTGCTGCACTCTTGTTTCTTTAGGAAGGATTCTGTGAAAAGCGTTTCCTTTATAAAAGTCACTTTTTTTTCCACGGTTTTTATTGCCTGCATTGCAAGCTCAGCTTTTCACCAAATCATTTATAATTTCAGGACTTCAATGTTCAAGTTCCTGGAGGGAAAAAGAAAGAAAGAAAAAAAGTTAAAGTAAGGTACTTTAATTACTCAGCAATAGTTTAAATTAATAAACTAATGACCCTGGAAAGAGCGATTTTATAAGGTGCTTAAGCATATGCTACTTTGACAGATTACACAGTACCTCTGGTGATTTACATGTTTACTTTTCAAAGGCCAACAAAACATGATACATAGTTTTAAAAGGAGAGTCACTGTGAAAGTAGGTAGAAGAAAGATAATATACAAAAAATTCTTTCCACGGTTTTAAAGAGTTTCACTTAAAATTCAATGCATTATGGTAATTACACTATAAAAAACCTCCCACAATTTGTATTCTGAGAAGGTAGATATACTATTATTCCCAGGAGAATCAACTCATCAATATTAAAACACACCACTATTGTTTTCCCCAATAAGAACATCTGGCATGAAACAAGACAAAACAAACAAGAATAGCACTATTGAAATGCTATGGGAAAAGGATACAGTAAACCATTCCTCTAATTCATCCTATATATTTAATAGTTGATTTAAACACTGCCACTTGCTAACTATTTTGGAGTCTTATGCAACAGTTTTAATCAGTTGCTTCTCCTCCTCTGTTTTTGGTTTATATGCATAAGCATCCATATTTCATAAATATGTTTCCTGAACTTCCAGACAGGTACTGTCTTCCACCTTAAAAATTTAGATTTAAGATAACTTGAACTGAAACAAAAGGGCATGAGAATGCCAAATTGTTAAGTTGGATTGGTTCAGCAATTCAGTATCTTTGTTCAACACCAGCCAAGAAGTAATTAAATAGATTTCTGTTCATGATTTATCATCTCTAAACTGCCTGGTCTATTAGGTTCAGTTTCTGTGAAAGACTTTATGTATTCCTCACGCCTCTGAGCTTCTTTATTTGCAATTTCCCTTTCATTGGAGATCACTTAAAATAATATGTCATACAAGGGAAATGCATCCTATTGGTTTTTATAACTCATAGTTTTGGTATCATTCCTTTCCTACCAGAGGTTTCACTTGCTTTCCTCTGCCTTTATACACACTAAAGAAGCAGCAGATCATTCACACTTTAAAAACTATGCAGGTACACCTCTATGCACTGTTTTGTTTATTTTTTTTCCCAAGGAATACTGAAAACCTTTACAAATCTGGGCTGTCATTGTTAAATAGTTGCTGTTAATTCAGTTTGGAAAGAATAGCACTGTCAATAATACATGCAAGCAAATTCTTTTGAACTATCATAACTTTTTCCTTGTGCTTCTTGATCACTTACTGCTCTGATGTAAGTCCTGTTCTGAGGAACCTGTGTCTCAGGCATCAGAAGCCTTCTGGTTACAAGAACTCACGGATCAGATGACTTTGTACACTCAGTGTTGTTTCTTTCTAGTTTTCACTTACCTAATGATTAGTCTTTTTATTTTTTTCTCATTTTTAGCACTCTGCATTCATAAATCTACTAGCAAAAGCTAGTATAGCAAAACCTGGAAAAGCATGTTCAGTGATTTTGGTTTTCAACTCCATTCCTGCTTTTCCTCTCTGTTATCCTACTTAGTGTATTTGTGCAGTATTTTACCTTTTATGGCATTATTACATACTTGCAAAAGGATTTTGAAAGCTCAGGTAATTTCAATCCATCTGAAGATACACAGTAAGAATTACTTAAGGCACAGTTTGAGGGAACCATAGTAGTAGAATACTACCTTGATCAGTATTTTCACTGACTAGAACAGACAAGGATGTAAAAATCACAGCTGGAGTACTTGTAGCTTCTGATCCCATTTAAAGGTTCTTCTTCCACTTAAATCTGCCAGCAATTAACATAGTGCAGAAGTAATATAAAGACACTGTGGACTGAATGTGGAAGGGAAATGTAGAATTAGTGTGAAGTTCTGAAACATTCCCTTCCTTTTCTTCTCTGTAAACTTGCATTAAAAACTCAACACACTCCCATTACAACTACTGATAATTCACCAGCAGTAATTACACTGTAAATTACGCTGTAAAACCAAGCCATCAATGAAGCTGGGGTTTTAAGACAGTCAAGTTAAAGACTGATGTTCCTTTTTTAATTAGAAGCTAGAAACTTATAATGGTTTAAATCATATATCTGCACTATTTTCTAGAAGTTTTCACACAGCACATGCTGATGAGTAACTTCTTCAAAAAAGCACATAAATGTATAGCCATAGATATTATCTGAGTTTAAATATATTACACTAAAAATTATTCATTTTTTTTCAATCTACAACTGTAATCCTAAAAGAAAAAGAACTATAAGAAAAAAAAAAACCAACAAACAAACCATTTTCTAGATAGTCCTTCTGAATGTGTTATCTTAACCAAGTGTGGATTCTGAGTAGGATTTCTGGTCTAGATGGGGAAAGAGCATCACCAAAATGGGCATACTTATGTGAACAGAGGTATGCATATGAACATCAAAGAATTTTTTCTGGTTATTCCACATAAGGCACAGAAAATATGTTATTTTAAAAAAAAGGAGGGTGAGGACAGAACACAAATTACCCCAAAGTGGAAGAGATAGATACAAGTCTCAATCAGCATTTGCAGGAAAGTAGAAAAGGTTAACATTAACCAAACATAAAACCAAATGTTAATACTCTGGAGTTTGTTTATTCTCAGAAGTCTTTTAGCTTCTGAAAAAAACCTATTAAAAACCAGCAAGAAACCAGAACATTTGGGCATCGGTGTAAGCTACATTTTAAAAGCTAAGACTGTATTAAATATTCTACACACACACAAAAAAAGAGACTTTCAACAGAAGGTAAATGAGGAAAAGAGGTGGTTTTAGGTATTTAAGAAGGCTATTTAATTTTTAAAAGTAACTGTAGCTTGTTCTTGCTTGCTGTAAACTATCAACAAACAACTGAGGCTAGTCCGTGAGCCTGCCTGCCTGCCTACCTCATCTACTATTTGCCAATGGTCAGTCAAACTTTCAAGGGGCAAGATGGCAGGCATAGGCCTGCGATCCTCCCCACCTCTCATTCTCCTCCAAAGCTCAGGAAATGCAAATGGCGACACACGGAGGAGATTCAAAACTTACAGTTCAAGATGCATCATCCATGTGCTCCTAGAGAATTCCACTTTACCATATTCTCATTAGAAAAGTAAGCCCCTATTACAAAACCCTGATTATTTTTGACAAGACAGTTACCATTTACTGCAGCCTCTCTGGAAAGGTGGCCAGAGTCCCCCAGCACTACCTGCCTGCCCACCTGCCCTGCTGGGAGGGGAAGGACTGCCAGCAGCACCGATTGCCCACACCTGGGTGCAGGCCTCGGCCTCCTGGAGCACAGCCAAGGCAGAGCACTCCCCGGCCCAGGTAGGGCTGCCACTGTGGGGGGAGCATTCCCTCCAGCTTCCTCACAAAAAGGCTAGGAGACCCATTGATATCTTGGCATTTTGGGCCTCATGCAAATGTGGGCTGCCTGGGGGGAGAGAGGGGCACCTAAGAGAGCCTGCCCTGAGGAGGCACAACTTTCTCGGGGTGGATCAGTTTTCACCATGATTTATTTGCTGTGATGTTTCGTTCTGCTCTCAGTAGTAGTTGTCCAGCAAGTCCCTCTAGATTGAATAATGCCCCATTACTGCTGCTGCTAGGCACAGCTCTGGGCCATGCCTGCCAGGGGATGAGCCTTTGGAACAGGGTTAGGCTTCACCTGCACGATCTCAGGGAAGGGTTTTAACTGCAGGAGTGCTGGCAACACAAAAAGTGCCCCAAACAGCACCCCGGCAGTAATACTGTGGCTACCAGCGCCGAAACACCATCACCACTGTGCAGTAAACATGGCAGGATGAGCTGCACCATATGCCCTGCATGTACCCCCATACCACCCTGCGCAGTGGCTGAATGGTAGGCTCTGTACATGTGCTCACAGCCAGCTCTTCCAGGAGCCCAAAGTGGCTGGCCAGGCTATGTACACGTGTATATAGGGGCTCTGTGTCCCCCTTCCCTGCTGGAGACACTCAGCATCTGGGGTGGGGGGAGGCCACTGCAGCCCAGGGCAGGTGCTGTCCTAGGGGTAAGCCACAACATGGCAGCCTGGGCGGAGGCCTTCTGGAAGAGGCTCAACCTCATTCTCCAAGGCCACAGGCAAAGGCTGGGCTGCCACAGGCAGACCCTCTGCCTCACCTCCACATGGAGGAGCGCTGAGGGTGATACGGTGGCAGTGTGAGAATTGCAGCAGGGCCCAGGTGCCATGGTAGTGCACTGTAGCTCCTCCAGCCTCCCTTCACCCCACTCGCTGAGGGGACAGGGCTAGTCCTTGGAGAGGAAGAGTAGGGACAGCCCAATGCTTCCTCACCTCTGCCATACACACCCTGAAGAAATTTATTTTTTGATTATTGGCTCAATGTGCATGGGTTTCGGTTGGAGATAAAGGCACATAGATTAATGGAATTATTTTAAAGTACTCTGGTGTCATGTTACTGATTGGGATATAGTAATGCAGATGGTACAAAGAAAGGTTTGTTCAAGCAGACTGGGATACTCCCAGCCATCTGCATGTTACCAAAGCTTTAATTTTCATAAGCAAGCAGAGGGCTTGTTCTCATTCAGTCCAGTGTTGGAGCCAGGTCCCTGTTCCTGCTGTCCTGCAGCAGCAAGAAGCCTCCCTCAGCTGCCATTCTGAGCCTGCTGGAAAAGTTCTCTCTCCAGAAGGCATCAACTACCATTAAATACTCCCTTATACTGTCAAAGCTGCACTCTGAGGAGTCGAAAATAACTTCCCTCCCCCCAGTCTCTTTCAGCTATAGGGAGAGTTGTCTTTTATGACTTAACAAGCTCTAGCAGACTCGCTTCCCCTCTCTGACTGGCAAGGATCAAGTCAGGGGATCAGAAAATGTAAGATTTTTTTAAGAGATCACAGTGGCTAGGGATTGTTAGCCCTGCCCTTGCCTCATTTAGTTTCTAGTGGCTATGAGATTCGGCTTTTTCTTTTAATACTTATTTGAGCAATATGAAATCCTGCCTCATGCATTGTATTTATATCCAGTTGAGATGATCCAGCTAATGAGAAACCTGTTTCACCTACTCAAAAGTTTCCTTTTGTAAGGAGTTTGACCCTAGAAAGCAATGAAGCAATGATCTTAGGTGAGTGTTTGGCTTGCCTAGGGGCTTTTATTAGGTGCATGAGAAAATGACGACTAGGATTTTCAAATGCCTGCCACATAGTGCTGAACTTTCTCCCATGTAATTTCTAGCTAGTGAAAACAAACATTTAAAATTAAAGTATCTGAAGGAGCAGGGTCTCCAGCAATACAATGTTTGCCAACTATGCTGCAGAATGCCCACTGGTTGGGAGCCAAAATCTTTGTGAAACATCTAACCACCTGGATTTCTCACCTGAATGCAATAATACATCTATGCATTGTGAAACAGCTTTTTTGTTTAAAAATGTGATGAGCTTGACAAAGCAGAAACCAGACACGTTCCAACAAGCTGTTTTATTGTTTTTCCCTAACATTTCCATATTTTTACTGCTGCTTTATTATAAAATACACTTTTTAGTTTAAAAGCTATACAGAACCTTTCATGGTTACTTATATAGGAGGGTTTGGCTGAACATCTGCACACAAAACCCTGCCAAGATTCCAGAGATGTATGCATTGCAGATCATGGTCAGGTCACAGAAAACAGTTTCCAAAAATCCAGGCCTCTGCAGATTCTGCAGACGGGGACTCCTGCATTTGGAGCACAAAATGGTATGCTAGTATTGTAACCAAACCCGAGCAATAGGGTTTTTCCCTATCACAGACTGAGAAGTGAAGTGTCTTGTAGCACAGCTCCCACTTTTCCTTGCATAAAGTTCATTTCAGACAAATTTTATTTCAAATGCAGATGGCCAGCAGTTGTTTGGTAATGTATGCTAAGCAAATTCAATGCAACTAGTGTAGGCTGCATCATGAAAAAAAAAAATTGGTAAAATATCTGCTGACCAGGCCATCAAATAAGCACAGATAAGACAGTTTCTATCATTTAAACCACTGTAAAGTACAGTCAAAAATCAGAGTAAGAGTCTTGTTATAAATCTTATTTTCTAAGGGAGTGAAATTCATGCAATAAGAGTATTTCTTCAAACCTTCTAATAGCTTTGGACACAGCAGGAAACTTCAACCAAGCTTTTAAGATCATTAAACCCCTGCAAAATTCACACACATACAGAATCAGTATTTGGGTAGAGGTGCGGAAAGATAAGCAGAACTGACTGCATCAGTAAATCAAACAGGATTCACATGGTTTAGGAATACCCACCACAAGTATTTCATAGGAAAAATGAGAGCAGAAGAGATTTATTGTACTAGAGGATAGAGAAAGGAACAAATCTGTAGGAAACTGGGCCTTCTCATTTTCATTCCTTAGAGAAGAACATATTCTGTTAAATTAAGCAGAAAATTACATATTGCCTTTTTGGTTTTCCTGGACAAGTCCCAGAGTACTTAATCACAAGGTGAACCTTCTTGTCTGAAGAGAGCCCAAAATGCCATGAAACAATGACAGATTTTTGAGCCTAGTCCTTTCTGTAGGAAACAAGGGATTAATTTAAGTACTTAGGGCTCTAATTTTATCTTTTCTACCATAATAGGTATCCATTAGTCTGAAGGAAAAGTTGACAAAGATCAAATTTTTCCTAAGATTCTTCTCTCAGTTTTTAAAGATCTCAATCAGTGACATGGTTTATTTTTAAAAATATGTGGAGAGAAAAAATAATACATCAGTTTCTCTTCTATTGCAGACATTCACACATGCACAGGTGTGCAGAGTTTGGGTCAAAGAAAAAAAAAGCTATTGATCAACTTTCAGTTCTTTTTAAAGCAGTAAGCATCCTCCTATCAATTGCCATAAATATGTTCCCCCTAGAGAGAACAACCCTGGGGCAAGCTTTGTAAACCACCTGGGGAAGTTTAGAAAAGGGGATGGTTTTGAAGATGTACTAATTTGTTGCATTGTCTCAAATAAAATTAGAATGCATTTTTAATAGTATTTCCATAATCAGATTTGGGATTAAATGAATCCAACCTGGCAAGATAAGGAAGAGCCTCTCTTTCCTAGCCTTTGGTTTACTTCAGTATAGAACATTACCAAGGTGAACATTACTTATACTAATGAACAAATTCAAATGCCCCCATCTATTTAAGAATTTATAGGTTAAAGGCCTTTGCTGCAGGAGTATATAAAGTGTACTGAAACTAAAATTATAAACCAGCATCCAATGCAGAGAAAGATAAGCACTAAGATGCCAGAAAAGAAAGGAGCTCTGAGGAAACAAAAGGAAAGCTGAAGTAACATGTATCACTTTATATAATATTAGTATCTCATGGTTTTACTTCCTCTGACTGTGACCCTTTGCTGTTGTCACATGATGATCAGCAAGTGTCATCCATACAGGGGTTCATAACTGCTGTCTTCAGATTTCTGCCTTTATTTATCCCCACAGTACAGCTCAAACTGAAATTGCTATAGCAATTTTAACAATTAGAGTTCATGCCTTAAGTAGAGGGAGAAGCTACTGCAGTGAATAACCTGGATGGATGCAGTCTCTAGCGTATGTACTGCTAAGAGCTGGTGATACACAGGGGATAGTATTCTCCACTTTAAGGAGTGGTTGGTTGAGTTGTGGCCCCTCTTCAGTAAAATCCATGCCTTGTCTATATATATGAAGCCTTAGCTGGCCCAATACTTTTGGTTTAGGGCTTTATATATTTTCATAGTAGGAGAAAGAGAGACCAGGGAAGTAAGAGGAATTTATGAAACTTGATTCAAGGCCTTATGATCTATTCTTTCTGGACTTCTTATGTAGAAAAAAAGCTAGCTGTAGAGCTACTTAGCGTACCTAAGTTTAATTTCCTGAACTGAATCATTTCTACAGAATGTTTGTTCTTTCCACTAAGTTCCCATACAAAGGGCGTGAGCAGATCAGCTTTATGAATACCGCTCAAAGTATCCCAGAACTTGATGTTGTTATTTGTGCAATTAATGTGATCTGTATTCAAGTATTTTCTCATGTGCCTGTTCTGTTAACTCTGCAGTCTAGTAAAGCAGCTGGCTTGGAGGACAGCAATAGTTAATCAGCCACAGCATCACAGGACATCAGCTGGGCTACAAATCCACCTAAATACAGTATGTGCTAATGTCCAAGCAGTCCTGGCTGCCTAACTATGCTGAACTAGCTCAGGTAGAACTTAGCTACATTAAGACAGGTGCAACTAGGTCAAGTGGGTTCTATCCACAATTTATGTTTTATGTCCTAGGCTGGGCCTTAACATGAAGGGACCCAAAGTCTAATCAGCGCAGTGAATTCCTACTGGTTTTGTAGTTAAAATGGCTTTCCTTTTGTCAGCTGAATAGTTGTCATAATAAGCCGAGTTCTGATGATGATTGTCTTTATAAAGCAAACACATTGCGGGTGAACATCTGGCAACCTATTTGAGTAGAGTAAGACAAAAGAATAATGGTGCAGCTGAATAACCTAGATGCCCAGATAAAGATCAGGAAATTCAATTAGGATGATGATGTTTTCATATCAAAAGGATAATGCAATGCATAGAGGCCACCATTGAACTACAGCTTTTGAAGGGCTAAATACATAGGGCGACTACTGTGATCCAGTTAGGGAAAGAAAAGTCCCTCCCATGAGCAATGGCAAGGTCAAATTTTGCCAGATCACTCTTTCTGCTCACCATGTCCATTCCCAGTCTCTCATATTCTTATGCCTTTCTTCCACAACTTCAACATCTTCATCTGACCAAGTGTCTAATATCAACTGTCCTAGTGAATTTCTTGCCCTGAGCAGCTCTCCTTTGACTATCTCCACCGCTATATCCAAGAACTTTTTGTGTGATGCCTCATCTTGTTGCATGATTTCTTCAAGGTCATTCACAGACCAAGAACGTTCTCAATATGGTGGGTGACCTGCTTCTAACTACAAAATGGCATCTCTTCTCCTGTACTTGTTTATCTTCATTCTTCGTCTGAAATTGTTGATCACTTCAAAGACCCCCATTAGTCTGCCAGTTTCTAATGCACCTTCCCTTGCAGTGCCATTTCTTCCTTCTGTTAATAACCCCCATTCTCTCCTATATGCGTTAACTGTTCTGTCCTTAAAGGGTGTATCATCACATCACTCTCTTTTTATCTTTTAATCCAAGACCTTCTTCACTGTACCTAGAGTCACACCTGTAGCTATGATGGAAGGAGCATTGCTTTATTAGACCCATTACTGTGAGTATGGAGTCCCACAAGTTTACAGCTTGGATATTATCATTGCTTTTACTTTTCCCTTCCATATCTGGCTCTCTGTTAACACTATTAAATGTTAATGCCCATTTCTTTCAAATATGGTCAAGACATGACTGACCATATAAAGGCCATCCTGTATTCATCATCTATTTTATCTGTAATTCTTATACAATTTCCTTTAGCTTCATGTAGTAGATTTATTTCACCTTTGTGGGAACCCTGAGCTTGATTCCAGTCGTCTTCTGTGTCACAATCCAAACAGAGCTGGTCAGAAACAGAAAGGAAAGAATATTTGCCTCCCTATCATTTTATAGATAGTTTCCACTGAGAAAACATGTAGAAAAGAGATCAAGAACAATTACATTTAACTGCTACAAGATTCAATTCTGAGAAAGAATGGCAAACAGTGTGGAGGGTTATAATTCAGACAATGCTCGCATCATGTCTCAAGGTCTTAATTTCTCCTAAAACATTTTAGTTTAAAATGTCACATCCTACAGTGCTTTAGGAAATTAGTTATGGAACCTGAAATAATACCAAAGCATTATGCAGCAGTTGGCAAGAAAAATTTCCAGCAAATGTTTTATTAAGCTCTGTTCCCACCCTTGCCAATGTCATCATATAAAAAGATGACACAAAATTATTTAGGAAACAGAGTCCTTCCTAATATCCAAGCTAGTCACCCTCACTCATCAAGTGACATGAGATATATTGTTTCTATTTCACTTATGTTCAGAGAAGATGTTCAGGTAAACAAGATTGAAATGCTCAGCAGCAGTCCTAAATTTAACTTGAAGAGGCTTTGTGTGAACTGTCAATATAGCAGCTCATCTTTTTGTATATGCGTACAAGAAGGATGAATTATGCCCTAAGACAGGTTATCTTTCTCTTTTTTACATAATGTACTCAGCACTGAGGAAAAAACACTACCTGGGGAAAAAAGATTAAATGTATATTAACAAAATTCTGATGGTCTTTTCTGAGCCACCTTAGTCTTACCTGGAGCATTATTACAGGAAGTGTTTTCTTTACTAAAGTAGAATTAAGCTACTCTAGTGTAGCCTAAAGAAAGAGGAAAAAAAAAAAGGCATGAGAAGACTCATGACTTTTAAACAGGGTATTCACATCATCATCTGGCACTTTATTTATTTGCCTTTGTGCCAGAAACCTTCCCAATATCCACAGTTACTGAAATATTTCAGTATAGATCTTCTTAAAAAATAAAAACTTGGGATTTGGACTGATGGTACATCTGGTTCAACATCATGCCTCTAGCAGTGGTCAGTACAAACAATTTTTCAGGAAACACCTTAGAGGTAAGCAATGGGAAATTTTAGTCCCCAAGTCTATCACCCAGGTTAACTTATGTCCTTAGACAAGGGGGTTTGCTCATTTGTTTGTTTTAACTGAGTCTTACAACTCCAAAGAATCTTGTGCTGTAATTCAGGGTGTTGTCACCATCATGTTAGCTGCATTTTTCTCTCACAGACGTGTCAGTCAAAGCTGAGAGCAGTTGTACCAAATACTGAGCAAAATGCTACAAGCGTACTATTCTTACCCAGAAAGCTTACAGTCTAAGTAGACTCACATGGATAACCTCATTAACTCAATTACATTTGCTCACTTCCCTCTGCCTTTCACTGCTTTTGTTTTTGCACCATAGCACAGTGAAGAGGCATTTGATGGACAAATATCAGTAGCTTTGCAGAAATTATGAACTCAAGAAAGATTCTTGATGTGGAAAGAAGACATCCTGGCTTAGTAAAATTAAGTGGTCATTTCATGTGTACAGCAGCATGCAAGTACATGTAAAGGTGGGAAAGGAAAGGGTACTAAATCTGTCAGCACTTTCAAAGCAAAGGGCAAAAAGCTAGAGAAAGGCTCAGGACAGTACAGAGTATACATGTCACTGACACAGGATGAATATGACATGAAAAGCTCGATCACAGCGTAGCATTATAAGGAAGTGAAGGAAAGTAGAGGAAGAATTTGAGAAGAAAAACTGAAGACAGATGGAAGATCAATCTTTTCTGTAATACATAATAAGGGAGCATTGCCTTGAACTCTCTGGTGGCTCAATTGTGGGCCTAGACATTAGTCTCATGTTTTACTTTCATCCAAATACAAGAACTCTCAGGCGCTGAAAGAGTGAAGAACACCTTTGCTGCCTCACAGATACCAAAGTGCTGGACTTTTCCTGCCCTATTGCAGGAATATAGAATTATTTATGTTGATGTACTAAGCTTTGTTTTCAACCATTACTGTTATCGTTGCTGCTTTTGTGACAAGATACCGTAGCCAAATGTGAGTATTCAAAAGTGAAGGCAACTCTTGTCACAGGATCCATATTGACATTAAGCCCTAATGCAGATCAAGGGCTCACTGTGCACTAAGCACTCTGTAAGCATCACAGAAAACAAAGTTTGAGGGTTTTGGGGGTTTGGCTGGTGTTGTCTTTTGTTTTTTTGTTTTTTTTTTATCTAGGACATAGGAAGATTACAGGTGAAGCAGTAATGAGCAATATTAGAAAATACATTTATTTTCATCTTGTCAGATAAGTATCTTACATCAGTCTAACAAACAAGGAAGAAAGAGTTTGACAGAATACATGCAGACAATTCATGTTGCTTTTTTCTGTTCCACTTCACTGAATTTAGTGTTATTCATTCCCATTATGGGCGACTCATGATGTTATCGTTTTTCTTTCAGTGTTATGTCAGTATCAGATTAGACACAAAGAAGTTTCTTCTGTCCTCTCTAACTCAATACTAATCTAAAATATCACAAATGCCATAACAGGGTTCTAAGCAGTCCAATGTTTCTGTGCAACATTTTGCATTATTGGCAGCCTGAAATTTCTCCCTCTGATGTGAAAGTCCAGCTGTGTCCCAGAGAGAAAGTCAGATGGCTTTGTGCTAAACCATGGTTCTCAAGGTTGTCCATACAGGCAGAAATAAGTATATTGGAAATAGCTGTGAATAAACATCTGTTTAGTAGTATGCAGGATCCAAGATTTTTCTGCAAATATAAGTCAAACAGTTTCTATATTTATAAAAATTTTTAAAGATATATTTTTAATTCAACTCCTATAATCCTCAGCACAGTTACAGTTCCTTAAACTGGCATCAGCCCAAATAATTTATTAATAAGGCTGTTTTTGTTGCCAACTAAAGCCCTAACTGCATGGAAGATTTCAGAGAGACCTTAAGGCAAAACCCACACAAAGATCTTCTTTATTTATAGTATACATGTCTCTTGAAACAGCTGCCTTGTTCGCTTAGTTAGGGTCTGTTCCAGCTGTGTCCTAGAACCCTTGATACTCCAGTTGGTGTAGCTTGAAATGAATAGATCCTGTCTGCTGATTTCTGAGGAAGGCATACAGAGAAAAAGACAGAAATACCTTGTCCATGACCTAGAAAGCTATTCTTTACATAAATATTAACATGTAGTATAGCTTACGTTTCAAAGAGAGAGAATGTCAAGTTACTTAAAAATTCTTTTAATTATAGTGTCTGCTGTGAGCTATTCATATTCTTTATTCTTTGCTGACTATGTTTCATTCCACATTCTCTCTATTATGAAAATAAGTGCAGAGAAGAGAGCCTTGAAATATTTATAATGAGTATATGTAAAGGCAGCTTTGGAGAATGTAACTTTAAACTCTCCATTAAAAAGATAACCTGAACGTAAACTGCTGTGCTACAGAGAACATTGAAGAAATAGTCATAAAGTTCTGGTGGAAGAGATAGCAAAGGCCCAAGCTGTTACATGAAGCAGCAAAACCTCCAGATCAGAATGTAATGATTAAAGTGTTGGAGAGAGAGAGTCATTCAGAGCAATGAAACTGAGTTTTCTTATGTTCAGACATGAATACATCATCATAGGGAATTTAGCCATCAGTTAGGATTAAATTTTGAACATACAAATATTTGTTGACTTCAGATGGAACAAATAACTCTCTTCTTATGCTGCAAAATGCAAACCCAAAGTTTCATCCAGGTCAGGGTGGTGTATGCATACACAATGTCTGCAAAAATCATTGCAAGTGTTCAGAACTTTGAAAACTGCTGGGTTTGGGGGTATTTTTGAGTTGTTGTTAGCTGATGATAAAGATTGAGGTACACTGCAGATGTTATGTAGTCACCAAGAATTTCAATAACTGGAATCAATTACAAGACTTTCAGAGCTATCTAAAATAAGTTCTCACTACTTAAATGTCTTTTTTACCTAGCACATCTCAATTTGTGTTTTATAGAACATTTGTCTAATGACTACATGAAAGCACATTCAACCTCGCTTCTGTTAAAACAATTTCTCAGTAAAACCTTGAAAACAAGATGCTTCTGAGTTCTTCTGCACTCTTGAGCACAACTGGTTTCTACAGGCACACAGATGTAAACGGACTATGTCGTATTAGTTATCTCAACAGTTTGGGTCTTTTGCACATATTTCAGACTGTTTCTGCTGCTAGAAGTATCCACAGAAACTGGGTTTATATTGTTACCTCAATTGTCATCCTAAACCAGATAAAACAGGGCTGATGTACTAACTACTTGGTTAGTTATTTTTAAACACTAAGGGTATAGCTTGTCTTTCATTAGATTACGCACACACACACCCCCAACATCTGTAGACAGCTTATAACTTTGTATCAGTTAGAAGTGATAAGGATCCAGCTTAGGAAGACCAGTTGCTGATCTTGGAAGATTGAACATGAGCTGCTGTAACACCTCATTATCTGCTATTTATTTATTTAACGCACTCATCATGTTTTTCTTGGAAGATTTGTGTTTAAATCAAAATCCACCCAGATTAGATAGGGTGAGTACAAACTGTTTGACACTACACCAAGGCTATTTTGGAAACATGATATAAGCCCCCTTTGTCAAATTAATTGATCACCTATTTTTCTTGGACCCCTACCATGTCCCCTCTTGAGGGCACATAGGAAAGAAAAGAAGTTTTGCAATGAAAGAAAAGGAAAAAAGCAATCCATCCATCCAAGCAGGTAGTCTGGGTCCCATGAATAGCTAGTCAAGTGTTACATGGGCAGCCTGATAACTCTCCCCTGTAGCTACATAGGAACACAAGTGCACTGCCAAAGCCAGCAAACCTCCTGTGACAGTGGTGGAAATATGGCATAGCTACTGCTCTGTCCTGTTCCTCTCTCCTATATAAGCACACACCGTAAGCCCACTACGAAAGAAAGAGAAGAGAAACAAAGTACAAAGGATTACAGCTGCTGTATTCTGTAGCTACTGCTTGCTTTGAGACATATCCCACAGCATTAGGACTCAGAGCCACCATGGAGGAGAGGGAGGGGGCTATGCACCCACAGATGTTTCTTCCACATAGCCAGGAGCATGCAAACAACATTGGGTAATGATAAGTGAAAGTAGCTGGAGGCTGGGGAGAAGGAGCTAATTACCTTTCCCTGTTCTTTTCTTTCAGTAAAGTAATATCTTAACAATACAGGCACCCTAACTACCTGCCATAGGCCATCAAGTTTGGTCTTAAAAAAAGACTTATTCCTAAACGGCAGATGAAATTTAGAGTACTCTTCTGAGCCTATAAACGTGACCGACTCGTTTACAACAAAAAGCCTTTCTCTTCTGGACTGGGAGCTTCATAGTTAGGGCTTCAGTTACATTTTCTGCTATGGTTTTAGACCTTCCAATTTCTCTGAAAGTACATGCATATGTGTTATGTCTGAAATTTATTTAGCTACGCTAACACCTTTGGAGTTAAAAGGCAAGCATATGTCTGCAGCTGCTCCCAGTCCAGCCATCTCTGACCTGCACACTTTTCTGTCTTTGGTGCCACACATGCGACACTCCAGGTCAGTCTCGTTCACATGTGCATAGAGTTGAATTCATCTCTTTCATTCTCCATTGCTATAAATGCCCTTTACCCTTATGCACAGCTGGTTCCTGCATGGCATTCCTTCTACTTACAGGGTGGAAAACCTCTTAAGAACTTAAGGCCATTCAGAACTGCTCCCTGGGGTGGCTATAAGGTAAAGCCCCAAATTCAGCCTTCTTTCCTGTGAGATAATTCAAATATAATCCCGGGAGAGTTCCAGACACTGCCAGTAACGTGTGAGCCAGTTAGCCTTGTGTCTGGCCAGAATCTGTATTTGGTAGCTCATTGTGTTTTTCCTCAGCTCTTAGGCCATTTCTAAAACATACCCTTAATAAAATAAATAATAATAAAGACATCATAATGCAACCTTACCTTAAGTCCTGCCAAAAGGTATTCTGATGTGGAATCAGCAACTTCCACTTGTGTTCAGTAGTAACATCTCCACACAGACTATACTTACACGAGAATCAGAGTGTCTGGCTTTTTTGCTCTGGGCACCATTTCCAGTCACATGAACTGGGAACAGCTTGATTCAGATGTTAACAGGCACTGACATTTGCAGGAATGTTGTTTAAAAAAAAAAAAAAAAAAAAGCCTTGAGAAATTTCACTGCTTAAAAGGCTTATCACAAAAAATACAGTATGTGTATTACTTATTAGGAAAAATTGTTAGCATGACACATAGCTATATGGTATGTTAAGGAGCAAACCACATCAAATAAAGTTCTGTCCTGACTTTCATGACTTTATAAGCTCACTGAAATAGGACTTGTGTGCAAATCAGGGAAGAATCTGACTTTTTGATTTTAAATGTATGTCAGAGTTTGAGAAATTAAGTGGGATTAATTCCACCTCTGGATGACAAAAGTGATGAGCTAGAATAAATCTGTCATTGGCACTTAAGCATCCAGTAAACTCCCTGCCCTCACCATTTATTTTAAACACAATTTTCAGGTTTTTAAAGGGATTTCTTTTTATTGTCTTAGAGTTGAAGGACCTCTCCATCAGGTTGGCAACGTTAGGACAGGGGGAAGACAACAGATTTGTAGTTCACATTTCACAGGTGTGTAGTAATGGACACATGCTGAGTTTAGCTCCCATTTGTTCCAATTCACTTCAGTCTTCAAGGAAGTCTCATGTTCAGAAGGTGACCTCAGGGGGCATACCTATGTCCCTGAATCATTGTATTACAGGATAAGAGGTAGCTGAGAGGCTCTTATGCCTCTTTGAGTAAACAGGAGTTACATGGATTATTTTAAGCCTTCATCCCACCTGAGATGCTTCCTTTCTGCATTCTGTGGTCTTTTAAAGTGAATCAAAAAAATTGAAGACCTCACAAAGCCTACAATGAGCATTCAGAAGTGCTAAAATCTTTTGCCTCGAGATCAGTGAGACAGGAAAAGATAGCTCAAACCCAGTTAAACTTCAATTAAAGAAATACACACACACAGTGCCCCTTGGTAAGCTTTGCATGGTTCTGGGAACAAAATATTGGTATTTTTCTAAGGGGAAACAGAGAAAAAACGAAGTTGTATAGTTCTTTCCTCTTTCCCCATTAGCACAGTTCCCACAGCTCTTGCACCTTCAGCCAAAGAGGTGTCCAAACAACTGGCACACCAAGTTTCCCTGCTATGTACAGGAGGTAAAACAAATTGATAAGTGTGCAGTGGTGCCAAGCAGTTGTTCTAACACAGCTGGTAAATACATGCCCTCTGATGCAGGATTTGCATGAAAAGCCTAGGCACATTTTGTGGATGTCAGACTTCCTAACTCTGTGAGTGTTCTTGTAGACTCGTACACTAGGTCCACCCAACATTTGTCAGAAAGGGGCCGATTTTTTTACGTTGTGTATGGGCAATCAAAGGAAAGAAGCAAAAGCCATTTATTAAGGGATACTCTTAGCTGGGTTTTTATTTGTTCAGAAGCTAGTGGCAGTCTATTTTAGTGATCATATCCCTCCAAAATTAACTAATGTCAGGAAACTTCCCCTTCATATGCCTTTTGGGTACAATAAGCATTTTAGACTAAATGAGCATGAGCTACACAGCCAGTGCTTGTGTTCCACAGAAATGGCCAGGGTACGCAGTAGGTAGTGTTCCAGTGTCCTGGTCTCGGCTAGGACAGAGTTAATTTTCTTCACAGAAGCTAGCATAGTGCTGTGCTTCGGATTTAGTACTGGAAGAATGTTGATAACACACTGATGTTTTTAGTTGTTGCCAAGTAGTGCTGAGACTACTCAAGGACTTTTTGAGCTTCTCCTGCTCAGCCAGGTGCATAACAAGCTGGGAGGGAGCACAGCTAGGACAGCTAAC